>APFE031685990.1:213650-298174 GCA_000404065.3 Pinus taeda
TTTTAGAACATTTATGTTCGTTCTAGGTTAATTAGAGGAGGGTTATGGATAGGTGGGGTCGATTTGGATGATAGGATAGGAGTCCAATTTTTACTTATGGTCCATCCATCGTCTCTATTGAGATTATTAGGGTGTTTGCTAATTTCTATGGCTCCTCTGAATTTCCTTATGAAGTAATGTTCACTTCTAGCTAAGCTGTGGGTATCTTCTATCTAGATTTGGTGTTTGGTGGTTTTATCAGAATGCTCAGCTAGAGCTGAGGATTTGGAACGATTGTGTTTAATGTCAGCGGTGTGTTCTTGGATTCTTGTGTTAAAGGATCTCCCAGTTTCACCTACATAGGGTTTGCTGCAAGAGCAGGGAACTAAGTAGACCCCTTTATGGCATTTGGGATCAATTTTGTCTTTGACTGGCTTAAGGTAGTTCCAGATAGTGTTTAAGGGTTTGAAAGTGGTTAGAATTCCATTATTTTTCAAGATGCGGGAGATTTTGTCTGTAGTCCCTAATATGTAGGGGAGGTTGACTTTACCTATTATGTTATCAAAGCTTTTGTTTTTGTTAGGTTGACTGTTTGCCTTGTTTATGGCTTTGATGGCTTGATGCTTGTTGTACCCGTTCTTTAGGAAAACTTTAATAAGGTGTTCTATTTCTTTTTCTAGGTGTTCTTTGTCAGAGGTTTAGGGTCATGGGCTTACCTAGAAATGCAAGCGGATTTAGAAATGTCTTCAAAGTTAGTGGCCTAAATAGATGCGACAAATGTAGTAAGGAATGAATGGATCATCTTCCTGCTTCGCAATAGCTGTTGGGCACTGCACTAAATAAATGATAATGTAAGTGAAATGAAGAAGACTCATGGGAATGTGCTTTGATTATAACAAAAATTCCTTTTTGACATATAATTTGACATACTAGATGGGGAAATTAGGGAACTTAAATTAATAATGGCAGGAAATAAAGTAAATTTGTGAAATTCAAGTAAATTTCTCTCAAAGGCAGTAGAATAGAAACTTCCACGTTTGACCAGTTTGGAATGTTTAAAATATTTTAATGAGGAAAAACAAGTGCAGTAAATAAAAATGAATAAACTTTGTGGTGAACAAATTACTGATTATACCCAACATGTTTAGTTTGTTGTTTGTTCCATAGAAAATCTTCCAGCGGGAAACATTGTTAATACCACAACAACTTCTAGTGAGAAATATGATTAATCAAGGTGACACATTAACCTCTTTAAGCATGTCGTCATGATTTAATGGATCCTTTTTGTATATAAAAGTCATTTTAACATAAATAAATTAAAATGGTTGCAAGATTAGATGCTAAGTATTTCAAACTAGCACTTAGATTACTATACATGCCATATTTTGAGGATAACGAAAAGATGATTAATCTCAAAATAAAAATAAAAATGGAAAATGATAAATTAAGTAATATAAGAGAAATCCACAATAGTGTAAAGGTAGGTGAAATGGTAATTTGGCGGTCAATGCTGGAATTTTCAACATTGTCAGAGCACATTTATAGATACATGGATAGGCACAACATAAACCCATGTTTCCTCTAGTATAACCCACGTTGAATTGACATGTATAGCCATTTTGGCGATGTTTCTATTTGTTCTTTAATTAAGAAACAATGCCCATATTCGATTTTCTTGGAACGACTTCGAATTCAAATTCTTCGAGGACTCTGCACAGTTCAAACTTGGCTACCTTCTCAATCACAACTGAACAGAAGTTAGGGTGACAAATCTTCATTTGGTGTTCTGTTGGAATTCTGGCCTAAATACTTCAGTGTCAGATATCAATTTGACTGGATAGGAATTGTATTCAGATAAACAACGTGATGACAAGCTTCCATTAAATTTGTATATCACGTCAAAATATGAAGCATGCGAGCATCATTTTTAACTTTCTCATGTAGCGTGAATTATTCATCAAACAATTCTATACATTTCCTAATCTGTTTCCATGAACAATTTATGTCTCCCCAATTTTGAATAATTCTTATGCATCTTTCTGCTAAAAATATGTTCATCACTTAATTTATTTTGTAGATTTTAATGCAATTTCCTTCTCTCTTTTTCATATCTAGGTTGCTTTTCTCTATGATTCCTTCTCTTCATTTCTGAAGTCTGACAGTTCAGATGGATCAATAATTAAATATCCAAAAACATGGGCCATTTCATTGATTTGAACTTTGTTTTCTTGGAGTATTTGTGAACAACTGGTATGGTTTTATATGCAAAATGATTTGTTTTTAAAAGAAGAAATTTTGAATATGGCCTAAAGTTTCTATTGTAAGCCACTAGGGATTTTCCTTGATTAGTTGCCTTCAAAGTTCTTAACACACAATTATTGAACTAAATATTATTCAAAGGGGCTACTTGAATTTAAATGGAAATCATTGAAGGCCTGTGATTTGAATGGCACCACGGTTGATTCTCTAAGCTAAAATTTCTTTCCATTTTGATGTTATGTGGCCCATGGCATTTACATTTTGTCCCCATCTCTCATTACTTGTGATGCTTACAGCTGCCATTGTCCATTGACTACTAGAAGAGCCCATTTTTGGTACCCAGAATAATGTAGTGGCTTTGAACATAGCTTATGAAACCTGATTGTTAATGGCTCTTATTATCACTGAACATAAATCCCAAACTATCTATTATATTCCCTATTTCAATTTTCTATGGTGATCCTTCGGTTTAGAACACAAATTTTTAATATTGATGAGTCTTACTTTCATTAGGGAGTTGTGTTGTTTATGGGTCTATTCGTTTCCTCTCTAGATAAAGCTTTGAAATGAATCTTGTTTTTGGGAATAAAACAATGTTAGTATTAGAAAAATATGACCACAAAAGTTTAAAAAATAACAATGTTAGTATTAAATAACACCCTCAATCGTTAAAAATCCTTTCCATGCTTTTAACTATTACAGTCGGAATCTATATTTTCTTGCTTCAATTCTTTACACCAATGCTTTAGAGTTATCAACTGAAGCAATCTATTTTGGTTTGTTCCATGTACAAGTTTTTGGGTTGTTAGATGATAAAAGAAAAAGAAAGTAAACATGTTATTGTTCAGACAACAAAGTAGTCATTGGGAGTGGTTATTAAAATATGATACAAATATTCTGCTTATTTTTGAGTGTCTGAGGAAATTAATTTTGTATTGCAGAATGAAAATTTATATCAAAGCTTTTGTAAGTGATATCTCCTTTTAAGATGATGAATTGGAACATGGAATGGGAATTTTGGTTCACTAAATTCAAAATCCTCAACTAGTCTCTTTGATCAGGAATATGTTATTGCTACTAATGGCAAGATCAATGTGCCTTAAGCTTTTATAGTCTGAAAAAAATTGCTCTAAGTTATTTTCCTTGAGATGTTTTAGTAACACGTGCTTCTTTTGAAATGATCAGTGTCAGCAGGGACTTGTATAGTAAGTAAGAGGTGTAATGCTAAGATAATTCAGTTAGTTGTAAATTCAAAACAATTAGTTTGTGTGGACCTTGATATCATGTTTTCCAGAATATATGACAATCTAATATGTTTTGATCTAGTGAAAACTAAGGCGTGTTATTCCCTTCATTCATGCTTTGTTATTTGTATTTTTGTGCTAGTAAATCCACATATTGACATTTTACTCAGAGTTAAATTATGCAAAAAAAATAAAAATTAATGAAATAACTATGGGTAAACATGCTTCTTTATCTGAACGTAAATAATAATTCAAATAGCTCTTGCACTATTCTAGTCATTTACGCTTCTTGGTTGTGTTAGTTTAACATTGCGAGAACCATTACATTATTATTAAATTATTTTTCCATACAAATAATGGAATTTATTATTATATATGATTTCATTATTAACACCTGTTCTTAGATATCTTAGATAGCAAAGTATAACAATGTGTCATATCATACACTTTTAGCTATATAATAACATATATATTATATCATTAATGTAAGCCCAGATTAATTATTGCTTCGAATTGGTATCCCTATCATACATGCATGTATTATAATAATTACCCTATTCTAGTGGTATGTTATATAACACAATATTTACCTAATCTTAGTATTAGTATTAGGTTTTTGGTACTTCCATTATTAAAATCATAAAACATTAGAAACTTACTCTCTCTCTCTTTTTACTGTTGACAATCTCAGTTTATGTTATGATAATGCTACCAACCACCCTACCATTTACATGACATAATGTAGTCTAAGCCTACTATGCTGAGTAGATTAAATGTATTCTTTTGATTAAATCTTATAGGAATATTTGAAATTGATAGGTGAATTATAAAAGCAAGAACCTATAAATACATAAATTGTTCCTTTGGAAGTATATTACCGAGCTCCAAAGAAAAAAACAAAAAAAATTCATTTGGACTGAAAAATGTGAAGAGAGTTTTCAAAGGTTAAAGGTGTTATTAACGACAACACCAATTTCGAAGGTGCCAGATATGGAACAAGAAATTTTTGGTTTATACTGATGCCTCCAAGGAAGGGCTGGGTTGTGTGTTGATGCAAAAAGGAATATTAATAGCTTATGCATCAAGAAAACTTAGAAACCACGAAGAAAACTACGTAACCCATGATCTAGAAATGGCAACAATTGTTTATGCACTAAATATTTGGAGACACTACCTTCTAGGAAGGAGTTTGATCTTAGGATTGACCATTGTGAGCTACAATGCATATTCCCTCAAGACCACTTAAATGAAAGACAAAGACGATGATCTGAGCTAATTAGTAAATATGATTTTGATATCACTTACATAAAATGAACAATAAATAGGGTGGTTTATGCTCTAAGTAGGAGGCCTCAGATATTTTCAGTGATTCCCTTAAAGAAAAATTTGAGGGAGAAAATGCTTGATTTACAATTTAAAGACACCTGGTATCAGGAGGTTAACAAAAGTTTTAGGGAGGATGAAATGAGGGTCCCAAAATATGAAGAATGATCCCTTGATAACGATGGGCTACTACAATTTTGGGGAAGGATATATGTACCACTGAGTGAAGATATACACCAGTTAATCTTGAATGAAGCACATCACATAGTATACATGGCACACCCTGGTGTTAAGAAGATGAGTGCGGACTTGAAACCATTCTTCTTTTGGAAATGGATGAATCAGGACATCGTGAACTAGGTAGCAAGATGCTTAGAGTGTCAACGAGTAAAAGCTGAACATAGACATCCAACAGGGTTATTGAAACCCCATGAGATACCAAAATCTAAATGGGAAGTTACATCAATGGAATTCATTGTGGACCTTTTGAAATCTTAGAAAGGAAAGGGTCGGTGGCATATAGGCTCGCCTTACCTCCATATTTAGTCCGTATGCATGATGTGTTTCATGTTGCTGTTTTGCATCATCATATTTCAAGATCCTTTGCATGTTATTGACTTTGGTCATTTCAAGTTTCCGACAAGGGCACTGTGATGGTCGAACTAGTTCACATACTGGATCAATGAACTTTGCAGCTTAGACAACTATTAGTGGACCAGGTTAAGGTCTGTTGGGAGAACTGTAGTCCCAATTGAGCTACTTTGGAGGACACCAAAGAGATGTGTCACCATTCTCTTTACCTATTCCAAGGACTTCGAGACAAAGTCCATTATTAAGAGGGGGTGTATGTAGTGCCCCGCTCTAGTTGATTGGCAATGATATGTCATTAACATTTATTTAGCCCTAAGGCCCACACTTTATTCGTTGACGACCTCAGGTTGAGGATCCAAACATATGACTCTATTATTAATGGTTGTGATATTAGTGGTTGTGAGGTTTACGTATGTTCTCCATTGATATTATGATGAAGATAACATTAATGGCTATGTATGTATCTATTGGTATTATGATGATTGTAGCATTTATGGTTATGCATGTTCTCTATTGATACTATGATGATTGTAGCATAAATGGTTATGTTTGGTCTCTATTGAATTCATGATGATGATAGCAGTAAATGACATGTATGCTCTCTACTGATATCATGATGATGATAACTTTGATGGATAAGTATGTTTCCATTGATGTTATGATGATGATAGCCATGATGGATGTGCCCCCATGTTACCTACTTGCATTAGTTCTGGTTCACAATGAGCAATGCAAATGACTAGGTGATGTTAATGATGCTATTATGATAATGACTAACATTGAGAAACCGTGTTACTGATGATTATTGAGTATGGCAGGAAACCATCAGAGGCACTCGCATATGACGAGTTGATGACACTTGGTTTGATGAAAATTTATATTATTTTATCTTTGAAATTCTAAGTCGATTTTGAAACTTGCTATATATGTTTACCTATATTATGATGATATGTTAATGGTTGTAGGCACAGATTAGTTGCTTGGCCGAATGACTCACATATGGGTGATGGGGTTGACCAAGTGGATGGAACTATATGGGAGGGGTGGGATAGTGTCCTTGATCTCACTCACTAGCATTCCCGTCGTGACTTGGGCTAGAAAGGTTGAAACACCTTCGCCTTGAAGATCATGATGCCATGAGGGCAGGTCCTAAAGTTGGTTCGCTCATGAGGATTTCACTGGGGGGCATGCATCAAGGCGGATTCCTTGATCCTCGACACCATTAGCCTCACTACAGCAGGCACCACAAGAGATGATAGTGGTCTATTACGTTGCACCTATACTTTCCCCTCGTAGTCACTAATGCTTGAAGGGCAAGTGGTGTGGCACCCTTGGAACTCCAAGGGAAGTTCTTGAAGGGCATGACCAAACTTGGCACCCTTGGCATCACAAATAAATTGTTAGGCGTGGCACCCTTGGAACTTCAAGGGAATTTCTTGAAGGGCACAACCAAACTTGGCACCCTTGGCATCACAAATAAATTGTTAGGCGTGGCATCCTTGGAACTTCAAGGGAAGTTCTTGAATAGCAAGAACAGACTTGACACCCTTGAAATCATTAAAAATAAATAAATTAATAAATATAATCAGGAAATGAAAACTATGTAAATTTACATCAAGGGTAAATGATGTTAGAAACTGAGGTAATTAAATCAAGAATAAAGCTTGGGTTGAGGATCATAGGAAGAAATAAAATATTTCATCTTAAAAGCTCTACCCTTCCCATGTTGGAAAATATTAGGTAGATTATGTAGTTTAATTAGGTAAAAAGGGGAAAGAGGGACATAAATGTAAGGATAAATATTAATCCTAAACTAGTTAAACCTAATCAAGAGAAGAGGAAGGTGAATTAAATTAAGATTAATAAATTAAATTTTAGAGAAATGTACAAAACCTCAATGTGGCAACAACCAACATAAGAATATCCATCTAAGAGATAACTTGAGTTAAATTAAGGAGTAGATAGGGGATCAAATATTGACTCATTAATTGACTTTAGTAATGAACAAAAATTTAGGAATAAAAGGGGGATCAAGAGGCAACTAGGGGAAGAAATAAGAATTTTGTTGAGGTGAGGAAAATATTAGTTCTAAATAAAAATTTAAGTAAATAATATTGGAGACCCTTGATGAGAGAGTGACACATGGGTGGGGGAATAATCAAACCATTGAATTATAAAAAAATAATTAATTATGCATGACATGCCAAGTGTCACCTATGAGGACTCCTATAAAAGAAGGGGCAAGCCATGGAGAAGGGAATTTTGGGGGAACCCTATTGTGGGATGAATGAGACTCTATCAGAGCAGTGTTTATGAAACTATAGTGAGTTTTGTGAGGTAGAGGATTTTGGAGAGGGGACTCTTGAGCCAAGGAGTGCTCCCCTCTACCAGTTATTGCACTCCTCCATTGTACAAGCCAATTGCAGCTCGGGGGTCCGCGGGGAAGAAGAGTATGCAAGGAGTAGGCTGGGAGGTTAACTGGTGGGTCATCACATTCAAATCAAGTACGTCGTCATTCACTCTCGGAGGTGACCAACAACAAGGGAAGACAAGTAATGGAAAATCAAGTGGAGTCTTGTCTTCTGGTGAGCGATACATATGTGTTGCAATATTATTTTGTATGATTTATTTATGGCCTTGGTTAAATATATCTAATTTTACGATATGTTCAGTGAAATGATATTCAGGGATGTGTTAGATAATGTCGAATAAATTTGAATTCCCTATGTTTTTCTCTTCTGGTTGCATTTTATTGTGCTATCTCTCTCTCTCTCTCTCTCTCTCTCTCTCTCTCTCTCTATATTATATATATATAATATATATATTATATATAGAACTGGTCCTTACAGATTGAAAGTGATGGAAAAAGATGACAATGAAACGAAACAAGTAACTACATCAAACAACAAACTCAAAAGCTCATGCAAGAACTAGACACCTATGTTTTTGGGGTTGCTTAAGGGTCTCTTCCTCAAGTCATGGTCCTAGAGGGAGGAGGTGAGGCTGAGACACATGTGGAAAACCTTATGGTGATCTTTTACTCCTAGCTACCCTGCTAATTGAAAGAAGGCACAAATGAAAGTAAATTAAAGCATAACCGATCTACTTTACACTACTGTAATGGGAATGCAACTACTTAAGAAAATGAACAGTTAAACCATAACTCTATGCTATACTGCTGTAATGGAAATGTATCTACTTAAGCAAATGAACAATTAAAGCATGAATCATCTACGCTATACTGCTGTAATGGAAATGCAACTTCCTAAGAAAATGAACAAAAAAACAGGAATCTATGCTAGCATACATGTACAATAAAGAGGAGCTTTGGCTACTCGAGTTGTGCCCTAACCCAAGAGCTTCAGCCCTCTGAGTTAACTTAGTGATGGCTCAAAACGAAACCCATTCTTATTATCAAAACCATGGATTACATAACAAACTGTCACAAGTCTTGCAGCTCAGAAATAAAGTAGAGTTTTACAATAAAAAATACGAATCCTCCTGAGGTCCTAAGCCTATCTACTTCTACATCTGAAGTCTCCAACAAATTCCTTCAAATTAGGGAGACTTGGCTCCCAACTCAAGATAAACTAGTTTCTGTCACTTTCACTTGCTAGGCTACCTTCTAGTCCTCATGATTTGGCTGTTTGCAGACCGAGCTGATGGAGGAATATTCAAATGGAGGGGTAGTAAATGAGGAGGATTTACCTCCTATAATTCCTCTTCCTTGTCCCATTCGAGTTTTTACCAAGGTCTTTGCCACAGTTCCTTGCTTTTATTCCTTATTCCTGCATTTTTCCTTGCTTTTATCCTTTATTCCCGCATTAAATGCACATTAGACCACAAAGCAAAATATCCAACTCTAACTCATCTCATAAACAAAATATGATCAAAAGTATGCAATAAGTTGGGAGAATAGTTGGTTTGACTAAGCTAGGAGGTGAATTAAGGCCCATATAATCACCCAATGATGAGGCTCATCAATCAACACCTCAGTCATATACTCGTGTCAATATAGAAGGTCCCCCATTGAATTCTTGCGAATGGGTATGCTTATCAACTCTAACAAATTGATCTTAGAGTAGACCTAGAGTTGCACCTTAGCCCTGTTTCCATGATTGATAGGTGAACTTGTGCCTGACATTGATTTTCATCACTGGTCTTTGACTGGGTGGTTTCCCTTGTGTTCAACGTCAACTTACATTATCACATTGGGATTCGTGCAATACCTTGGTTTCCATTTGACCCTATTGATGGATTCCTCGCCTCTACTGTCAAATTTCATTATTTGTTGGTTCAAAGGGTGTCTTCCATGTGATATTTCCATTCAGTAAATGCAAGATACATACTTGGTGGTGGTTTCCTTAGTCTTATTCATTCAATTATTCCAAATTATTGGCCTACAGGTTACACTCGTTCTGCTTTATGTGAGATGCCCTAATGCCTTCCTTCTAACAGATCTTTTCCCATTGATCCCAACTCAATGCTTTGGGAATAAGATCTAGAATATTTCATCATTACCTTAGGGTTTTCAGTCATCAATGGTAGATTCCTTCAATTTTGATAGGGAATACATCAATGTCCTCTAATTGATAGATTCTTTTAAGTGTTTAACTTCAAATCCTTTATTCACACTTGTTAGATTGTATGGGTACCTTAACGCCCATTATCATTATCAGTGGGTCGTCTCACATTTTTTAAGGGTATACATCGATGACCGATAATCTAGCGATTTATCACATGGTCAACTTCAACTCATCTATTCCCATAGTGTAGAAATATACCATCAATGATCATTCAAGACCTCAGGTTGTGTCAACATTCATGATCACTTGAAAGTTACTCCAAGTTTCTGCGAGTGACATCCACTCTTATATGTTTCTATCTCTTTCAATAACATCTTATATGTTGGTACCTGAGTTTTGTAGAGTACCACTAATCCATATATGACTTTAGTACTTCTGTGGAGGATTAGTTCTACTTCATGCTTTGTACATATATCCTCCTATATTTTACTAGTACATAACTCCGTTGCATTCTTTTTGTAACTATGATCTATTTATCTACTATATATGCTCCTCACCATCATCATTCTTCTATATACAACATAGATCTGTAGTGTACTTAATCGATGACCATGCTTTCCTTCCTCTGAGCATGGGTATGCCTGCCTTGGATATGAGTTTTCTTACTGATTCCTTCGGGAAGTATTTCATGGAGCTAGATTCTAGTGATATTCTTCTAGTTCTTTCGAATGAATACTCCTTTTAATATACTTAATGTATTTGATCCATCATACCCCCTTTTGACCTCATACATTAGGGGGCATCTATTACAACATATTTTTCCACTCTTATTCATCAGATTCTATTGATTGTCCTGGGAAGATATGTTTCCCCTTGCAGACCTATCCTCATCTTAAGCAAACAAATTTCAAAATATATACACACTCTTCCCACAGTAAAATTGAGAATGTATGGAGCTCTTATGAAATCTTCCTACGTAGAACTTTTTAAAATTGAAAAAATATATAAAATGCCTATTTTTTGGGTGAATTTATGGGTTAGACCAGAAACCCACCTAAAAGAGCCCATGACCTAATCAAATTAACTGGTTTTTTGTGGTATAAATACTCCTTATGAGTTGGAATAAAAAGCATCTTGATGATTGACATCCTTACTCTACCTAATTATCCCTATATCAGGTTTGCATTATCCCATACTGTCTACACTTCCAAGTCTCTAAGAAACCCTTGTTTCCATGCATAGATGTCGATTCCCATTTATCTTGCATCATTTTGATTCTGTTGGAGATGAGGTATTCGTTGGCCCAAGTAGGAAGGATTCAGAGGAAGTTTCCATCAGTTCCAGTAGCCAAGGTCAAGTTGTAGCTTAACCACTTCCTGCTCTGTCATTTCAATAAAGAAAATCATGTTCTTTTCGAGTTTGCATTGTTTATATTTATGAAGGTGTATTTGTAATGGATATTTTTATGATATTACTTATTTATATGCACATGTACTTTAAATTTCATGATCTATTGGTGTCTTCTTGTCCATCTTTTAGGTTTGCAACTTTAGGAGGAAAAGTTAGGGTTTGGGCACCATGGGATCACCAACAAACATAAGAACTACGAGCATGCATTATTTTCATAGCTTTGTCAATTCAAGTATTGTGCATGTATGACTAATTTTTATTGATTGAATTATATGTTTGCTCTATTGGGGATTTCAATGCTCACCCTAGGAATATTTCCCTCAAACAATAAGAGAATGCTTTTTTGTAGAAAAGTAAATGATTCCTAAGATAGAAATAAAATTAGTGAAAAAATTGTCTTTTATGTGATTTAGCAAGAAAAATGAAAACTTAAAAAACATTTAAAAGAGGGAAACTCTTGATCCATAAATAGGGACTTATAACCCCTTCGCTTCACTAATAGAGATCATTTTGAAATAAAAAGATCTTGTTTCTATCTCACTTTCGTTCTCAAGCTTGTATATAGTATTTTGTCTACACATAGGTCACTGGGCCTTTGTTTCTCTACCCTTTATGAGGATATTTGATACTCTTTGTTCTTTTTATGGTTATAAGGCATGTTCTCTATGCAACTTTTGCTTCAAATTGAATAACTAGCTCCTTTCTCTGCCAATTTTGTTCATGATAATAGAGATGGAAAAAGGTGCATCCAAATATGATTGTTGGAACACTTATAGGTTTTTCTAAAGTGTTTAATATTTATCAATAATTAATGCAACCAAAGCGAAGGAGTTTTTATTTCATGCCATAAATCTAATTTAAGAATCTTGTTACAAATTGGAATCAAAATACCAAGAGTATTAATGCCAAGTTAACTTGTAATAAAGTGGATTCTTGTTTAATCAGCGCCTTAACTATTGATATGAGCAAAAGTATTGATTTAAATGAAAGATACAACATGACCAGATATGCACTATGGTAGAACAACATAGAGATATCTTAGGTTTGTACTTTCTATAACAATAACCTCCTCATTTGTACGGATACTCTAAACGACTTGTTTGTAGCTAAAGTCTACTATAGACAAGGATGTTCAATATTGAAGTTAGTAATGCCTTGGATGAAATGAGTCCAATTGTTATTGTGATGGGAAAGATGGAAAATGACACACGTAGAGAGTTTCTAATGTATGAAGCATCTGACACAGACCTTGATAGGTTACATGGATGAAACATAAGGTAGTTTATTGAATAGATAAGCAATGATACTTTTATTGTCCTAATGTAGTTTAAAGTGAAAATTTGAAAGGCTATACTTTGGGACCATATGGACACTCACTCTTCCACACTAAAATGACGAGTGCTATACAATATGATAAATTCCATCATAAGTAAGAAATAAATAAATATCATCAACGGATAAATCAACCAACTATAAAATGAATCAACCAACACCCAATTAAATCACATAGCAAGACAGAAATCAATCCAACTGATAAGAATTCCTCCAAAAATGAATTAAAATGTTAAGGCCATTGAGTGATAGTCCATGGAGGAGAAAATTCATCCCAACAATCAAATGAAATGCATAACTACTAATTGAATTTCCTTGGTAATAGAATAATAATCCAAGTGAAATGCATTTTCCCCAAGTGGGAAATGACCCAGACATGTGGAAAACGTTCCAAAAATGTGGGAAAATGTTTTTTGGAGAAAGGGATTTTCTCCAACTATGGAATTATATTCTATTGAACAATAAATTCACCCCAAAAAATATCTAACTAGGAAAGTGCTAATTCATCTTAGGGAAGAGAAATTTCTTAGGGAAGGAGGGTGTACAACTTTTAGGAGAATAAAAACTGCCTAGGAGAAGGAGTAGTCAACCAAAATGTGAGTTGCTAAGATTGATCATTGAGTATGAAATCTTAGCTAGATAAATGGAACGATCAATTCTTATCAGCCATTGATCTCAAAACTAAAGTGAAATTGGCGGTGGACATTTCAGAGTTGTTGTCGTTCATGATTTTTAGAAAATTTCCAATGTAAACTATTTATGAGTGGCTTTAACCAAATTTCAACATGAAAATTTCACGAGAATCAAGAATACAATTCATAGCCACAATCAACCATGAATAAAGAACAAGAATCTCACAAACATGTTCTACACTGCAACAATGAAATTAAACATAATTAATCACCATGAACTTAGAAATTTTACCTTGGAAACTCAAATGGGAAAACAGGCTTCAAATGATACTCATTATTTCATTTGACTATCTTTAGTTATAACATAGCTCATACTTCTTGATCCAGGAGGATCTTGGAGGATTGATCCAAGTGGATCTTCAGAAAAGTACTAGTGGCATGGTAAAAGGCTCAAAAATCAAAGTGGCAAAATATGGATAAACTTAGCATCAGATCGAAGTGCTCGTCATCCTGATTCCAACGGTGTGAATGACACTCAAATCCGAGTCCAGATGACGAAATTAGAGCAAGTAAAATTTTGAGTTTGACTTGTCCAGGTGGTGGGAGAAGATGACATGGAAAAATTCAGTGAATGAGGGAACGCCATGTGGCAGGTTTCCACTGGGTCCCTCATATCACATATCGGCGCAAGAGGAAGAAGCGGCTTAAGAATCGGCCCCAAAAAGGTCCCAGTCGCTATTGTGATATCACATATCATAGGTCGGATGTGGAACAAGTATACGAATCGGCCCCGACAGAGTCCAGTTGCGATGCAGTATATATCACAATCATAGTTCGCAGGAGGGGAGCAGTAGCATGGAGTGACACCCTGGCCCATGCCTATTGCAATTTTTGGGAGGATCTAGACTTGATATGTTATATGTTGTGGTTTATAAATCTTAGCAGGTCCACCATACTGTAGAGCACTGAAGTTGGGTTGATATGCCGATGGATTCCACACAAATTACGATTTTTAGGGAGGATCCAGACGCGATATATTATATATTATTTTCTATAAGTTGGTGAGTCTATATATCGCAAAAGTGTCTGTTGTATTGGCTTTGGATTGTCTGCTAATAGTTAAAAGTGCCGATAGACATGCCGCTAGGCCTTAAGCGTGATTAATGGGTTTGATATGTTTAAACAATATTTGACTATTGTTACAAGGTTGTTTCCATATAACCTTGTGGCCCAATCCCGCCTGCCTAAACTTGGTTATTATCTTAAAATTGCCCCGGTTTTGAGGGATGCCGCCATGTTTATATGTATGATTTTTGTGTTGGAAAAAGGCAGGGGGAGTCAGCAGATAGTTCAAAAGCACACGCATGCAACAAACCATAACCCTGGCAGTAGGCCGAACCTCATCTTGAGCAGCAGGGAGGTTCCGAGAGGTTGCAGAAGGCCCAATTATCTAAATTCAGAGTTTGGATAGGCATTTTCGCACTATTTTTCACTAGGAGTTCAGTGGTACTGTCTATTTTGAAGCTGGGCTCTCCATTCTCTGCCCATCTTTAAGCTTGGAGGTATAAGGGTTGTAATTTCTTGTTGCTTGTACTTTTATCTCTTTTATGCTAGCAATTGAATGAAGGCCTCCCCACTATTGAGTAGGGCCCAGAGATGTAGTCCAAAGTGGATGAACTTCGTAATCAAATCAACGTGTCATGGTTTTTGAGTTCTTCTGATTATTTCCACATTTTTTACGTTCTTTTATGTTCCATGGTTAATTAACTCTGTTATATGTAATTTCGATGCATTTGTAAGTAAAAGATCTTGGATCACTTCTCTTTGTCCAAAAGCTTGTTTGGGAGTGGAAACAATGGAGGAAATAGGAGAGTTGGGGGTGAGGGTAAGGCCAACAACCATGTCCCTTTGTTTCATTTTTTTTCCAACCTTTTCTATATATATCTCTCTTTTATTCTTTTAAATAATCTATTTCTCCCTCTAATCTTCATTTTTCTTATTCAACTTTACATTAGCATTGGTTTACAATGTTTGCTAGCTTTTACTATTTGTCAAATTACATATTAGTTTTGAGTCTTATACCCATTCATCAGTTCAAATCCATTATGGATCAACTCTTGAGATAGACAAACAATCTAAACAAATAAAGATAATAGTAGATGGTTTTGTGCTTGCACTTAGACCACTTTTTAAGAAAAATAAAGTTTTTAGAGTGAGAGCTAGCACATGTTTTCATATTAGTATAGGCATGAACTTTGGAGAGTTGTATACTTGGAGTCTAGAGATTAGTGAAAAAGTGAAATTCAAGCAATTTTATGCAAATGATACATATTAGATGGGAGTAGGCATAGTGGAAAATAGCCCATAAATTGAACATGGAGTTTGTTCACATATTTGAGTGATAACATGCAATAGAGTGTTATCAAGAATCATTAAATATTTTACATGTTATTTATGTGAGAAATGTATTATTCATAGTGAGATGGACCAACTAACCCACTAGGGGTGTTACAAACACTATATGTTAGTTATGTGATCAATATAATGTTAGAAGTTATAGTTTGTAGTTAGATGGTCCTGTTACTAAAAATATTGAGGGAAAATTTCTAGTCTCAATGGGAGAGCCTAGAGGCAACTCTTAGGAAATACACTCATTTTCACTTGGATGGCCTTGCCCCACTCTTTAGATTAAGGGAAGGGATATCCTAGTTAAGGAAGTAAATCACACAAGTCAATGCAAGTGAGGGTGTTGTATAGGAAGGGAATATTTCCTTAGACATGAAAAAGATAATTAATGATTTATACCTAAATTTATCTAAGGTTTGAGACAAGCTATAGTGTGAAAGTGGTTTATCAAATCACTAGATGAAACAAACTCTTAATGATATATGAATTATACAAGTGTATTTGTAGTATGCTGGAAAATAACAATGGAAAATGAGTAATTTTAGCTTCCTTGTCATGCAACCATTAACCGAGATGTATATCAACCATTATCGGTAGCTTAGATAATTTTTTGAAACACTATAAGTATGAAAAATTTACTCTTTCACATCTAACCATTTGAGATGATTATATCCAATGAAACCAGGAATGGCATCCACAATATTTCAATTGTGAATAATGGAGCATAATATGAAACTTAAATAGACTTAAACCGTTCATCTTGTTCATAATGTTTAATTTTGGCAACTTAGAGGTGCCATTATATCCAAAGACTTATCCACCATTCACTTAGTGTCAGATTTCCTTAAAATCCAGTAAACTAGTTCACAATTTTCTGTGTAAAAACACATAAAAATAAATAACTGATATTCTGGAAAATTAAATCACAAATAAATTGATTTTTCTAACTTAATATGCAAAGGAAAATAAACTATAAGACAAACACATCAACACATAAAACACATGATATACCCAAGAAACCCCAAATTCGAGGAAAACATGCAACGTTGTGTGTCTTTTATTATTCTTCTGTAGCAAAGGATTTTCTTTTGAGAATTAGAACAAGGGAGAACCTTCACTTTTATCATAAGAACAAATGATAAATCCTCCAAGATTAATTTATCCCCCTTCCTATGCACTAAATATGCAAAATCCTTGGGCAGATCAACTAAACTACACACGTACAAGCATAATCCTCTCTCTTGCGTGCACGCATGAATGATATGACTACATTGGGGTTGTAAGAGCTTGTCCCTCACTTTATTTCTTCACTGATCCTATATCACTGCGATATTCTGAAAACCTCAAATCTTCTTTAACTGATCTAACAGACACTGCTCGTGCTAAATTAACTTAGCACTAACTCGCTCCATCTCCTCTTATAATTTTGATCTCAACCCTAATATCCATCTCAATGGATAAGATTAACTTTGTGATCAATGGATGAGATTAAATCATAAGTTAACTTGGGAATATTTATTTTTTCCTAAGTCTAATTTTAGGAAATAGTTAATAAATTAATATTATGCTAAAGTGGTAGTCTTTTGGGTTCTTCTTCTAGCCTTAAAAATTAGACAAGAAGACACCTAAATTCTATACTCCAATCAACACTCCCTCTTAGAGAGTAAGGTTTTTTGCACTACACCCAACTTCTCTTTGAGGTATACAAATATGGTTCCTCAAAACACGTTGGTCAGAATGTTTTCTTTCTCTCTTTTGTTTGTACATACTGGAGTTAAACTATACCTCTTTGAAAAATATCTATGATGTGGTGATAACATATGTTAATGTGCTTAGAGAGATCATGAGACACAAAATTTTCAGAGAGCTTGATGTAGATTTAATTGTCATAGTGTAAGACTATAGGCTCTAACTCTGTCTTGAGTAAACCCATGAGAATATTACTGAACGAAATAACTTCATGCACTACAAAATTGGTAGCCATGTACTCAGCCTCGACTGAGCTCAATGCAATCAGTCTCTGATTCTTCCTGAACCAAGAAACAATTGTTGATCTAACACTGATTTTTGAAACCATTGTGCTCTTCCTGTTTGTGGATCTCCTTTCCCAATATAAATTAGTGAATCCCTCAAGATTCAATTCATCAAAATATCTATAGCACAATCCATTCTCTACCACCCCCTAGTGATATCTCAACACGTGCTTTGCAACAACCCAATGTGTTCTAGTAAGCTTGGCCAAAATTTGGCTCAAAAATTTATCTGCAAAAAATATATCTAAGTGCTTACTCAACAAATACATCAACGATCTAATCATCTACCAGTAAATTCCAAGATATACTCATTTTGATATGGATGTATCCACCTTCCTCTAGTTTGTGACTAGAGGCATGGTCATGGGCCTACAATATTGCATATGTAATCTCCTTGTAATATACATAATGTACTATCCCCGTCTCACAAATATCTCTCCATCACCATGTCATACTTCTAGCCAAAGGAAATAATGCATCAAACCCATATCATTCATCTGAAACTCACCTGGAAGATCTCTCTTCCACTCTTGAATGAGCTTGTCTACACCTTTTAAAATAATATTTTCCACATATAGCACCAAAATAAGTGAATCACCTCCAAAAAAAATGTCGTAGAGGTTAGCGTCCAATTTACTCTTTGTGAAGCCCAATCCCTAAAAGTAACTATCTATCCAAGCACACCATGCCCACCGAGCCAACTTGAGCCCCATATAAGGCTCTCTCGAGTCTGAAAATATATGTCTCTACTTCATGTCTCAATTCCCTTGATCTGACCAACTCAAATATCCTCCTTAACAACCCCATTGAGGAAGGCTATCTTCACGTCCATATACTAGATCTTCCACCCCAACTGTGTTATAATAGCTACAACCAACTTAACAGAAGAATACCTAGAAACTGAGGGAAATAAATCATCATAGTCAACTCCCTCTATCTGTGATAACCTCTCAGCCATGAACCTTTCCTTATACTCCTTGATACTCCCATAAGCCCCATGCTTGATCTTGTAGACCAAGTGGGAGCCTACCACATATTTTCCCTCTTTCCTCCACACCACTTCCCAGACATCATTTTTCATGATGGAGGCATACTCCTCCACCATGGCATCTCTCCACACTTGCTAGGTGGCTTCCTCCTAATGCTGGAAGGTCTGACATCCAAAAAATATGCCATAAGTTCCATATATATATATATATATTATGTACCTCTATGGTTATCTTTTCTATCGAACTGATATACTAGGAGCACCATCTTTCTCTTGCACCTCTTGGATAAGTTTAATATTCCCGTCTCACTCTCCTTGTCCCAATGTTGATATTCATTGCCTAAGTGGGACCTCCTCACTCTTGGAATTGCATGTCCCTCTCATTCTCATTCTACCCATGCACAACCATAGTCTGAGGTATTGGATGAGCATCCTTCTTGGGAGCCTACTGCTCCTCCTCTTGCAGTATAGTCTGCTCATTCTCTAAGGACATTTTAAAGCCCAATCCTCCTCAAAATTCAAGTCTTTTCTATTGATTGTCTTCCTGCTTGATAGAATGAAAACCCTATATGCATTAGATATCTTGTTGTAGCCCATGAAAATACCATTCTTTGTTGTGGGCTCCAACTTCTTCCTCCTCTCCTCCAATACGTGGTAGTACACCACACTACCGGATATAAAAATGAGACACATCTGATTTCTTTCCTGTAAATTCCTCCTCTGGCGTAATTCATCCTAACACTCTATGTGGGCTCTGGTTTTGCAAGAAAAATATTATATTGCATGCCTCAAGGAAAATAAATTTGGGCAGCCCCTAGTTATGCGACATGGCTTTGGCTAATCTAAATATGGCCCTATTCTTGTGTTCTGCCACCCTATTATGCTAAGGATTATATGGTGTGGTAAATCCCTCCTGATGCCCTCCTTCACAAATAACTCCTTAAATGTGTTTGAGGTATACTTCCCACCATTATCAGACCTCAATGCCTTGATCTTCCTATCAGCCAGGTTCCCAAGCAAGGCCTTAAACTTTAAAAACTTTGAGAAGACATCATCCTTCTTCTTGATCAAAAATATCCAAGTCTTCTTCGAGTGATCATCTATGAAGGTGACATAATACTTGTACCCACTAAGAGACATTATAGAGAAAGGACCACATACATCTAAATGAACAACGTCCAAAATACCCTTGGCCCTATTATCTCTACCAGGAAAATATGACTTGGCATACTTTCTAAGTGTGGAACCATTAAACACCTCATGCTAATCCACATTGCACTGAGGTAATCCATCCATTATCTCCTTTAGAATCTTCAATGCTCCATGGTGCAAATGTACCATGCACCTATGGAACAACTCCCTAAGTTCATTAGTTGAGTCACAACCTCCTTTGTTAGTCAATGTTGTGGTTGTCTCAAACTGTAATCTATATAGGTTCTTATGCCTAACCCTGATATAATTTTCCATCTTTGAGTATGATGGTTTTATAAAAGACCTACCTTGTTTGAAGGTCACCTCGTAAATCTTATCCTCTAACACTGAAAATGAAATGAGATTCTTCTTGAGCCTAGGCACGTAAAGAGCATTCTGAGGTATATATGGTTTCCAGAATCCCTCTCAAAACAAATTATATTAGTACCATCAACCTAATACTTTCCAAAATCATCCATCTCAATATCAAAATGAATATCCCTCTATGACAATTTGTTGAAATAATTCTTAATTCCCATCATATGATAGGACCCATTGTTGCCCACTTGGGCCTTAGAATGGTATCCATTGAAATTTCTATACAGGCGATGATTGAAACCCCTTTCAAAATGAGAAGAGAACTGATCAATATTTGTAGAGGCTGCTACTTGGTCCTTCTTGGACCCTTTCCTTCTATTGGGGAATTTAGTAGCATAGTTCCCAAACTAGTGGCACAAAAAACACTTGATCTAGCTAAGATCCTTTTTCATCTTATGTGTTTTCTCCCTTAGAACTTGGCTCACCACCACCACTTCTCTTTTTTCCCTTGGACTTGTTCCTTTTGTTGGCTAGAGTGAACATCATTTTCCTCTCTTTTAACACAAGATCCAACTTGAGCTTATCTATGAATCTCCTCCTAAATGGAGTCACCCCATAAATTATCCAAATGTTTTTTTGGGAACATACCACATCCATGAAGGATTTTGATGACTCGGTGAAACCCAATAGAGAAAAATTTACTAGATCTCTATCTAGAATTATCTCACCCACACTAAACAACTCTTCCTTTACCTTAAAAAACTTGGTGAGGTAAGAAACCAAAAAATATGACTTGGACATTTTAATGTTCTCGATCTTGTCTTTCAATACTAGATTTCTGGCCTCACTCAAACCCTAATGGAGACCAATGATGGTAGCTCACATTTATTTGGATTTCTTCTTCCCATTCGATTGAGGGATAATGTGGTATTTTGTTGATATTTCCTTGGCACTTCAGAATCAAGTTTATATCTAAGATCATGATCACAAACACACTAAAATGCCACAACACAAGAAATTTGTACAACAAAAAATGTACAACAATAAATCAATGTATTACACAAGAAAATATTTCAGCCCAAAATTTGTTATATTACAAAATTTAATACAATAAACATAGGGCTCCATACAATGGATCATGGCCCTTAAAATTATCCCTAATACAAGAACAACTAGGGCTTGGAGTCAACAATTTATTACTACCAATCTACCCTTGAACAAGATGCACTTGACTTACTTGTTGATGTAGTGCTTCCACTACCCTTTCGGTACACGTACCTTGAACACTTATGGAAGGTCCTTTGTCACTTCTTCTGTTGCTCACAAGTACTTCTGCAACTTCAGAATGCTTGCATCTTTAGCTGATCAATCTGACACTATAAATCTTCCAGTTGCTCCTATAATGACTGATCACAGGTCTTCAACGTAATGCCCTCTATCAACCTTCTTGCTTCTTCAAGATGGATTCTCTTAGGGACTTTAACAAACTGCCCACTTACTAAAAACTCTGCTCCATCAAAGTATGTGGCATATAGGGACCTTAATCAACTTCCCACTCATTGTCTCCCAACTTCTCATAGGATACTAGAACTAGTGCACATCAAATCTGCCCTCTTACTATCTCTTGGAAGATACAAGGATGAAAAACCTATGGATTTTTGTACAACCCACATAAAAATGAATGATTATTGCATACACTATACTTAAGGTTTTCCAAACATAATCCTCTTATCATTGAATTTCCACACATCAAATATCTGAACTAGGGTACATACAACTAACCCTCACACAATGATAAGACTACTTTTCTATCACTTAACTTAGGGCTTAATTGACAACCCACACATTTGTAATTTGCCTCCTTAAATTACATACAACTTAGGGATTCTGAATACTATCCAAAATCCTATGAATAGAGCTATCAACATCAACAAATCTCCAATAATTTTGCTCCCTTTTATTCACTTCAAGATAACTCAACACACAATCCCAATTCACTCTAATCTAAGTAAGGTATCAACCCATTTCTCTCACTGAAATACCTATACACAAACCCTTAGGCATGCAACCCTAGTCACAGATTCACACCAGAATATGACGTCATCTTCTAAGGGTCTTGACCCTCTTGTTTATGCAAAAGAATCCCTAAACTAGGGCACACTACATCTGCCATCTATCCATCACTTTGATGCTCCAAATATGACAAAAAATATGGTAGAATAACTTTTTGTCCATAAAACTTATAAAAAACCCTACGACACACAACAAATTAGCATCTATCTTCACAATTATGCCCTATCACACACCCAACTCATCTATCCTCCTTGTTCATAACTCTCACTAACACTTGAGATAGATTTTAGCCCCCCTTAAGATCTTCCCACACTAAAGAACATCCAACGCACTTCCTTGAGGCCTAGCGACCCTCACATAGTCACATAATTAGAGGTTTGTATGGTCTTCTCCCTCCTTCTCATACATAGAACATGAGTCCATATACAATGAACCATGGGATGCATATTTACCCTTATGAGAGCTAGGATAGAGACCTTAACTAGGGCACAAGATTTCACAACAAAGAAACATCCTCCTCCTACACAAATAGATCTACATGAGGGCACAAATAAATCAAAATTCAACTCATCCTGAAACTTGATCTAATTGACCATCATCTAAGCGCATAATAGACCATATAAACTCTGCTTCATCCCTACAAAGGGATCTGTGGCTCACTGAGGAACACATACTCTTCTTGGATAGAAATCACATGAGATATGATGCTCCTTAGATTTCCTCCAACAAACTCATCTTACTCCTTCTTATAAGTTTCTAAGTTGGTGTTATTTCTCACCAAGGGTTGTGTATTGTAAGCCAAGCTGACTTTAGCCTACACATACAAACTCAACCAATCATAAGAAATAAAATTATTTCTTTGTTTCTTTTGCCACACCATCAAAGACTTAGATGCCCCTTAGCCCTTCAAGGGTTCCCCCAATTCTCTCAATGATTAAAATATCATTTCCTTCACTCGGTCTTGTGCCCACAACTTTGGGTACAAAACCCATTGCTTGGGTACATTGACCACAAACTACTTTTGTGGGTAAACTCCTCACAAACCCAGTACCCCAGGGGTTGTGGGAGTTCCTCCCAAGCTACAAAAATAAAAAATGCCTCTTAGCTAGGGAGGTATTTCCACCACTAAGAAGTATCCCATAATTGTTTGTGACACTAGCCCAATATTTGGAATTCACCATTGCAACATACCCTGCATAATGAACCACACTCTTCTTGGCAGTGTCCCTGCCTCAATCTTATCAGAACCTAAAGGTTAAAATTTCCATAGCTCATACTCCCTTTGAAGCTAGACTCCCTCTGATTCTACATAACCTCCACTTGCTCACTCTTATTTCCCTCTTGGAAAGCTCTACTACTGAACTTGTGTCCTTCCAAGGTCAGTCTGAGTTGCGGTCAAACATTGGGCCACATCTAGACCAATGAAACTCAACTAAACATTTGATGTCATCCTCCTAGGTAAAATAAATCACGTGCAAATGAATCTAATATCAAATGTGCAACTTCAAAAGCAAAGGAAGATACTAGCATGCTATCATCTCATCCTTCACATGGAGCTAACTCCTTCATGCCTAAGCACCCCTTGAGCAGTCCCAATAATATTTGACAAGTCATCGAAAGTCCATGATCTATAACTTTCCATACAAAAAACTATTGTTCACCAAGTTCTCAACCAATCCACTAGAAATCCCAACTCATCTCATCACCTAGCCAGTCAAGACCACACCTCCATGTTCTTAGCTGAACCTTCTGCTCCATGTTCTAGGAAATTTGTCAGCTCCCTCTTGAGCCACTTCACTGTGCACACTCTGATCCGAAATTCCCTTCAAAGTAGATCTAATACCATGTTTATTTTTCCTCGACAATTTAGAATTAGGTTATGTCTAAGATCACGATCACAAACACAATAAAATTCCACAATATAAGCACTTTTCACAACAAAAAATGCACAATAGTGAATCAATGTAGTACACAAGATAAATTTTCAACCCAAAACTTGTTATATTACAAACTTTAATGCAAAAAACATACGACTCATGTAATAGGAAACAAGGCCATTACAAGTAGCCTTGATACAATAGAAACTAGGGCTTGGAGTCAACAACTTATGACTAGCAATCTACTCTTGAACAAGATACACTTGACTTTCTTGCTGATGTAGCGCTTCTACAACCATTTCGATCCACATACATTAAACACTTATGGTAGGTCCTGTTCCACCTCTTATGCAACTCACAAGTACTTATAAAACTTTAGAATTATTACATCTTTAGTTGACCAATTTGCCACTATCAATGTTCTAAGTACTCCTAGAATGACTAATCTTAGGCCTTCAACATACTGCTATAATTCCTCCTCCCACATTTACCCACTATTATAGGATCTCGAGGGTAAAAATGCGCTGAGTGTCACTATGATATGACCTGAAATCCAAGTTCCAATTATGGAAGCGGGGCTATAAAATGGAACTAAACTGACATCCCTCAGAGACTACAAATCACTTAGGAGCCTACCAACCACCCCAGGTGATCAATCCTGAGATGGAACCATTTTTCCATTTTTCACTACGTTTAATCCACAACCACAACCATAACACTTCATGCATGACGTTGGGAGGCTATAACTGCACCCATACACATGTCTACATGAGGTTATGACCTAAAATCCCCTGTTCTGTGCATGTGGTCGCAAGATCTATGTAGTTTTTTGGGCTAGCCTCCAAACCACTTCCCAGAACTACTTGTAACTTTCCATAATCATGACAATGCTGATAATAATGCTAAACAATCAAAGCTTGAGTAATATCTTGGCCTAAATATGCCTAAAACTATATAAGCATTTCACCAGACAATTAGTATACATACAAGTTATAGCCCATGAAGGCACATCTAATCATAAACTTTTGAATTTCATCTGAGAATCACCAAGAAGGCCTTATGCCATCTCTAGCTAGTTGAAATAACACTTGTTAGCCTATTCATTAATTAACCATCTAGTAACTTATCAAATCATGAACAAAAGCCATAACTAGAGAACCTAATAGAACCATTCATATAGCCAACATATAACCAAAATATAAACCGTGCAAAATCAGTCATAAGATCACCATAATAACTAGTATAAGTGCTCATATATCACAATAGGAAAATAAATCATATTAACATATGAAATTTCCGACCAATTCAGGGACTTCCACGTACCACCGACCATAGATTGGCTGAACCAAATCTCTCTTTCAACCAATCACCCTTGCGCCATATTCCAAGTATGAATGTGGATTCATAAGGGTTAAACCAAAGTAGAACCATCCAAGGCTTCCATAGGCAAAACCACCTCAACCCTCAAGCACATGGATCTCACCTATATGATCTAGAAATCAATAACATCAACCAAATTGGTCTCTACCCAAGCTGTCCAGGGTTCTAGGAACCAATAACTCAACCCACAACCTCTAGGGAACCTAAGCTGTTTCAGGGCTCCAAAGAAATTTTCCCAACCCAAAGGCTATAGGGACTAGTAACTCAACCCACATCCTCTAGGGAGCCCAAGCTATTTCAGGGCTCCAGAGTATTTATTCCACTACCGCCATAGGAAATCTAAGACACAATCAAAAAACCAAATGGGGAACCCAATACATCATGGTTATCCAGGAAATGCCAAGGCAAGGTTGAAACCACTATCATGTTGAAAAGTGTAACTAGGTTAGGTCTTCATAATGACATGTGTAATCATGATTTTATGTAATTGATGTAAATAAGAAAATAAATTATTTTTGTAATGCTTGATTCATGGGTTTCATGCTCAAGGAATTTTATTTCTAGTTGAAGCAACCATTGAGAGCTATTTGGTTTGGTCATCAAGTCATAAAGTTTATTGAGTCAATGTCATGAAATGAAGACCCATTTGGGCATGTTATACATTGTAAAAGGAATATTATTTCAATTTAACCCTCCAAGATCATATCACAAACCCTACTTGAAGTTGGACCAAGGATATTTATAGAAAGGAATGTTAGCCTTGTCATAAGGAGAATTCAAATTAACTTGATGGGCATATCACTATATATAGGGAAGCTTGGCCTCACATTGGAGCATATTCAATAAAGCAATTTGAAGTAAGAAAAGAAGTGCGAGAAACACATTGGAAGAGCCTCTCTCCAAGAGAATAAGGAAGGAATAGACAAGTTGTTTTGGGTTGTTTTAGGGCTAATATATATCACATGTGTGAGGAGGAGTATCATCTTCTACAGGAGAAGCTGAGATCACCTCATTCATCCTAGGAGGCTGAATCAAGGAGGAAGACAAGTCAAGAATGCAAGCTGAATTGAAGTAGAAGAAATATCCATTCTAAGCGAAGGGAACAAGGGTACAAAATTGATGGAAATAATTCCCATGTGTTGCAAATAGGGTTTCTAAAGAGGTCGAGAATTGCAGGTCTGAAACAAGAGACGAAAAATCTGAAGTATAGCTGAGGTCCAAAGGAAATTAAGCAGTTTGACTAGTGCTGACTTCGTCAAGAAGAAGAATATGGAAAGAAGGGTTTTTGACTTGGTCTTGGAAAGGGTGTGTCAAGGGTCTTGGTCCTGGTATTTTTAAATTGAGTTCTCTATAAGAAGAAGAATTTGTTTGGGTTTTCCACTCAAGTTGGAGAGGTTTTGGCCTTGGATGAGCTCCTACATTCTGTGTCTCTTGTCTCTTTATTGTTTATGATTTGATAGATGTTTAATGAAGAAGAACACTATAATACTCCATCTAAAGATAATATCTTAATCCAAAGAAGTAAAAATCATTCACAAGAAGTTATCATTACAAGAGAAATCACCTAAGTACTATGCCATATATTTCTCAACATGGTACCAGAGATAAGGTGACAAATAAAGGAATGGGCATCTCATCAAGGGATACATAAGCACTCAAGGATCAAATCTCAAATGGTATCAAAGAAAAAGACAATATCTACAAAGAAGTATCAAACTATGAAGAAGAAGTCTACATCAAAAGTAGTCTTGGGATCCTCAAAATACCACAAAGACCCTACTCAAGTTGAAGGGACCTACAAATAAAAGTTTCTTGAAGACTATTCATCCTAGAGAAGCAAGATCAATGACATTGTCATAATCTTCAAAATATTCTAAGGCAATCCCCCTCTCGTTGAAGCAAGATCCTTACCATTTAATAAGATCATCTAAGAAGCATCAAGAGATCATCAATAAGTCATCATTGATCATAATCAACAAGGACATCACCATCAAAGGATCTAAAGTGATCTCCTTCATTGTAGATGGAAATGATCACTCTTGAAGAGATATATCTTCATCAAGGAGAAGTTATCTAACATCTATATTATCATCAAAATCAAGGAGGCATCAAGTGGAAGAAGCATCTTCATAAGTAAGTATATTTATTTCTACATCTGAATTTGTAAGAAAATATTTTTGCAAGGAAAGCAACAAATTGGTTGGGGCTTCAAACTATCTTGCATGGAAGAAGAGGAAAAATCTGAATCTCATTGAAAATGAGTTGATGGATTGTGTTAAAGGCTCTATCAACAAACCACTGAAAGGAGATTCTAAAGCACTTGAAAAGTTTATGAAAGGGGAGGTAAGGGATCAAAGTATTCTGATAGAATCCATCAAGGGTCCCATGATCCCTTATGTATCTAAACTCGACACTTCAAAAGAAATATATGACAAATTGGTAGACCTTTCTTTTTGTAAGCACTGCAAGAGAAGTTATCTCTCTAAGGAAATAACTCTACAAGATAAGGATATCAAAAGAAGAAGGGATATCCTCATACTTTATGAGGATAACTGAAATAAAGGATAAGCTTCAAGATCTAGGTGAAATAATGTTTGACAAGGAGATGACCACTACAGTACTAAATGCACTACCAGAGGAGTGGGGACATTTTATTTCAAGTATCTACGTAAAATTGAAGAAACCAGGTTGAAGGCAAAAAATTGATGTAGGATCAAGTGAGAAAAATCAAGCATATGCTTCTATGGAAAAGAGAAGAGGAAAGTATGGGAAATTTGGTCCTCAGAAAAAGAAGAAAAACATGGCTAAGATTCATTGCTATGGATGTCAAGAATATGGGCATTACAAAAGAGGTTGTATTAATCTCAAGAAGGAAAATAACAAAAGAGGTAGAGAGTTCCATATCACCAAAGAAGTGGAGGAAGTTGAAAAGAATAAGTACAAGAAATAACTAAAAGATCTCTACTATGATTGAGATAGTCTTCCTCACCTAGTTCTTTTCAAATTGATGTTTTCATGTTTTCTGTTGTAATATATGGCCATCATGAATCACTAAGAAAATAATAGGATGCATCATGGAACCATAGAAGAATTGCAAGAAAGAGCTCGTGATCATAGAGAAAAATAGCTGAAATATAAGTCTATAGCAGTCACCTATGGAAGGATATAGCTCTTCGTAACCTCATTAGGAGCATAAGTGGCACTTATGGGAAAAAGAAGAAAAAATAATCTAGCACAAAGCTCATCATATATCAGTCAAAACGAAACATTTTTTGGATGAGGATACTCAAGACCCTCTGTTGGAATATTCATCAAAAGGTTCACCAATCAAAAGGAAGCAAGGGTTTCATCTTGTGGGAATTCATGGGATGATGGTATGATGACAAAAGAGGTGAAGCAAATCAAGGGATTGAATTTATTTCAATCAAGGAAGATGCTGAAGGAAGTATAGACGACCCAAAGGAAAATGAGGTCTGTATTCTTGTATTCAATATTGTAGAGTCATGTCATAAGGTTGTAGGTAACATGGATAAATGATCTATTTCGAGAGCATGCTCAAAAGAAAGGATCTCCTCCTTAAAATATGCAGCAAGGCATGGGTCACACATTAACTAGATGAAATCAACATAATATGTCCTCATATGAAATATGAGGTGGTTGATAGTGATTGGAGGAAATATGATTAAAATTTATTGGAAAGAAAAATGTGTGAAGAAAGAGGAAAGAGATAGCTGAATATGCAACCATGAAGAAGGAAATCTACATCCTAGAACTGGAATATTTGACTAGGATATCTCCATGAAAGATATGAAGACTTTGATGAAGTATGAAAAAGAAAGAGACCCTTGACAACATATATCTTTTGGAGATGTGTATGTATGTAGGATGTTGATGAAAATTAAAATATGTCACGGTGAAAGACCATCACAAAGGTAATTTTGATTTAATGATTCATTTGTTATTTTTGAATAATATTTGGATGGAATTATACAGGGCTACTAAGGGAAGAGATGTGGGTGTCTTCCAACACTAATGACCATGTAGCAAGATGAAAGATCCTTAAGGAAATATGGCATGAAGAAGGGAAGCATGGCATGAAGAAAGAATAGATATGGACTAATGGACCACTTTCCAATGAAAGAAATGATGACATGAATAACTCATGGATGAAAGTGAGGGATGGTTTGTGCCCTACGAAGAAGTACCGCAAAATGTAGACACATTGAAAAAGAATAAAATATCATGACACCAAAAGGAGTTCTACAAGAAACTGGTTATCCCATGATCTCCACCTCGAGAACTAATGAAAGAAAGTCCCTGGTCCAGAGGGAGCTTGGTCAAGTCCCTATTTAAGAGGGAGCTTAGGTACATTCCTTTAGTGGAATGGTTATGTCCTCCCTAAGTTGACACATCATTCTTGTCTTCACTTGGGAATACATAATGGAGGATTGGGGAAACATCGAGCATCCAACGCTCTTTAAGGACGAGTTAGGGCATCCAAGATAAGAGTAGTTGTAGAAGACCGATATTCTTTGAGGACTGGGAATCTATACTCTAAGAGAACCCAGGTAGGGTATGTTCCAAGAGAGACAATGATGTGGGTGTCTATACATCATTAGTCTCACTAACATTGAGCTTTGATCTTGTGGAGATATAGAGTTGTTAGTCAAGGCCTTTCTATGTGAAAATGTTGGATGATATGATGCTATACAATGGGTTACCAATTTGACTCTTCTTATGATAATTCTTCAGATTGAGAATGCCCACGTACCTTGTATGGACTATGAATACCCCCTAGTTAAGAGGGAGTGTTGAAAAGTGTGACTATGTTCGGTATTCATAATGACATGTGTAATCGTGATTTTATGTAATTGATGTAAAGAAGAAAATAAAATTATTTTCGTAATGCTTGAGTCATGGGTTTCATGCTCAAGGAATTTTATTTCTAGTTGAAGCTCCTATTGAGATTTATTAGGTTTGGTCATGAAGTCATAAATTCTATTGAGTCAATGCCATGTAATGAAGACCCACTTGGGAATGTTATACATTGTAAAAGGAAGATTATTTAATCCTTTAACCCTCCAAGATCATGTCACAAACCCTACTTGAAGTCAGCCCAAGGAGAATTATAGAAACGCATGTCGACCTTGTCACAAGGAGAAGTCAGCTTAACTTGATGGGAATATCACTATATAAAGGGAAACTCAGCCTCACCTTGGAGCATGTTCGGTCAAGCAATACGAAGTAAGAAAAGAAGTGCGAGAAACACATTAGAAGAGCCTCTCTCTAACTAAAGAAGGAAGTACTAGAAGACGAGTTGTTTTGGGATGTCTTAGGGCTAATATCTATCACATGTGCAAGGAGGAGTATCATTTGTTGCGGGAGAAGATGACATTATCTCAGTCATCCTAGGAGGTCGAATTAAGGAAGAAGACAAGTCAAGAATGCAAGCCAAATTGAAGTAGAAGAAGTTTCCATGTTGAGTGAAGGGGACAAGGATACAAAATTTACGAAAATAATTCCCACGTGATGCAACTAGGGTTTTTGAAAAGGTCAAGAATTGCAGATCTAAAATAAGAGACCAAAAATCTGAAGTATAATCGAGGTCCAAAGGAAAACAAGTAGTTTGACTAGTGTCAACTTGGTCAAGAAGAAGAAGATTGAAAGAAGGGTTTTTTACTTGGTCTTGGAAAGGGTGTGTCAAGGGTATTGGTCTTGGTATTCGTCAATTGAAGTCTCTATAAGAAGAAAAGTTCATTTGGGTTTTCCTCTCAAGTTGGAGATGTTTTGGCCCTGGATGATCACCTACATTCTGTGTCTCTTGTCTCTTTATTGTTTAGGCTTTGGTAGATATTTGATGAAGAATAACACTATAATAATCTATCTAAAGAGAATATCCTAATCTAAAGAAGTAAAAAGAATTCACGAGCAATTATCATTACAAGAGAAATCACCTAATTACTATGTCGTAGATTTCTCAACATGTCAATCTAGGAAATTCTCCATGCCAATGACAACACATAACCAAGGAGCCACATGCATATACCATGCATCCAAAAAATAGCAAGGATATCACACATGCAACTTGTTACTTTCAATGTAATCCTACTGTAGTTGTTGATCCAATGCCTCCTTGCACTTCCTTGCTTTCATTTTCTTTCTTTCTCCAATCCAAGTGATTGCTAGAATGCTCCAAGGATGCTATAAGAGAATGAAAAAGAGGTCAACTTAAAACCGTCAAAAGCTAGCCAAAAGCTGTGAACTAATTCTCTGATGCATTTTTATTATTGATGTCTCCTTTTCCTTCATTTTTCCTCTAATTTATTTTGCATGCAATTTTGTATCTCTTCACCTTCCTTTTCTCCTATTTTCCTTTATTTTCATAATTAAATGCCAATTATTGCCTCTTTTCCTTTGCCAATGCTTTTGCCAATTTCCATAGCCATTAATTAACCACAAGTGATTCCCACTATAATGTTTTCCCAACATTAGACTTGGAATACATGTCCAATGACCTTGGTATTATTTTATTTAGATGGAAAATCAACTAGGTATTATTACAAGCCCCTCCCCTTTGAGGGAACACCATCCATGTTGTTCAGTGGTGCTTGTAACCAACAGAACATGCGGCCTATGGAGATTTATAACACAACTCAATGCAACATTTACATCATACCAAACTGTTGAAACCATGAACACCATACCGCTTATTAGAGATTTATAACACATCTCATTGTAGTATTTACAATACACATATGCATATATAAATATAAATCAAAACACATAAAACAACACATATGATCAACCAAAAAATAAAGAATGATACAAATCCTGCATCTGATAAGCCATCTCCCATGTAGCTTCATTGGGCCCAAAGTGCTTCCACTACACTTTAACTTTCTCTATTGCTAAGTTCTAGAGCATGAGTTGTTTCTACTGCAAAATGCACTGAGGTTCTGGCTAGAATTCTCCCTTTGGTTCCACTTGAAATATATACCAATCAATCACATCACCAACATCATGGACATATCTTTTAAGAAATTAAAAAATGGAAAACATCATGGGCTTTCATTGTTAATGATAGTGAAAATCAGTAGGCCATCGGTTCAATCCTCTCAAGGATCTCAAAAGGCCCACAATACCGAGTGCCAACTTAACACATGACCCAATCCTCAAGGAGATCCTCTTGGGATTAATGTGCAAGTACACATGCTATCTAACTTTAAAATCCTTGAATGCTATATGTTGATCTCCATAACCCTTATTCCTGCCTTGCACTATCTTCAAATTCCTTCTAATAACTTGTATCTCCTATTCCATCTTAGCCAACATATCCAGTCCAATCAACGCCTTATTCACTAGATCACTCCAGTGGATAGGAGTATTACAACTCCACCCATAAAGATCCTCAAATGGACTCCTCCTCAAGGATTCTTGATACCAATTACTATATGAAAACTCCACCAGTGGAAGATACTCCTCCCACTTACTCTACTGATTCATGACATACATCTTGAACATATCCTCAAGAATCTTGTTAACCCTCTTTGTGTGTCCATCTGTATGTGGATGATAATTTGTACTGAAAGCTAACTTTGTCCCCAAGCTTGAAAACAAATCCTTCCAAAATATGGAAGTGAAATTGGCATCTTTGTCTGATATAATCTTCCTCGGAACACCATGCATCCTCACTATCTCCCTAATGAAGATATGAGCTATCTCACTAAATTAGTGGAATTCACTACAATGAAGTGAGATAACTTACTAAACATGTCAACCATAAGAAAGATGGAATCATGTTGTCTCGTTGTCCTCGACAAAACTATAATGAAGTCAATGGAAATGACCTCCCATTTACATTATGGAATCATAATAGGTTGCAATGGACCAACTGGATGCTTGCATTCAACTTTCAACTAATGAAAATCTAAGCACTTCACAACAAACTAAACCACCTCTTTCTTCAAGTTCGGTCAATGATAGAACTTCTTAACAGTTGTAAAAGTCATTTGGTATCCTGGGTGGCATGAATATGGTTTGACATGAAACTCCCTCAATATAAGCTTCTTCAACTCACTATTATCTGGTACTTAAATATTGTTCCTGAATCTGACCAAGCCATATGTTGTGAGGTGATACTCTTCATCTCTGTCACCCTTCTGCAACCTCTACTTTAGCTAGTGATACCTCTCATCATGCTACCTTGCATGTAAGGTCCGCTCCTACAAATATGTCCCATAAGAGCTCACAACTGAAATGCGATTCTCTTGCACTCTCCTATTGAATGCATTTTCAACCCTGTTCTCCTTTCCCTTGATGTATTTGATCTCAAAGTCAAATTCAGTGAGGGTGTACAACCACCTAACTTTCCTGACATTCAAATTGGGCTGGTCAAACAAGTACCTCAACCCACTATGACCACTCATCCAGATGAACCTCCTACCAATAAGATAATTACTCCACATATTCAATGCATGAATGATAGCTTCCAATGCAAGCATTTGTATAAACCACAAACTCCTTGTCAAGATATACAATATTCAAAACTAGAGCATTTGTAAGAAAAATATTCAACTTCTGAAAGCTAGATACACACTCCTCAGTCTATTCAAACTTCTTCCCTTTTCTTTAGAAAGACATAATATGATAGCCAATCTATGAGAAGTTCATGATGAATTGCTTGTAATATCCTGCTAGTCCCATGAATGATCTGATCTCATCCACATTCCTAGGAGTTGGCCACTCCATGATAAATTTAATATTTTCCCAGTCCACTACTATCCCCTCCTTGAAAACAACATGTCCCAAATAGTGAATCTAAGACTGAAAGAAACTTCACTTGCCAAGCTTGGCATATAATTGATGCTTTCTCAACAATCTCAACACTGCTTCTACGTGCTTTGTATGCTCTTCCTCATTCTTGGAGTATATCAATATATCATTAATAAAGACTATCATAAACTTGTCCAGGTAAGGGCGCAACACACTGCTTATCAAACACAAGTGTAGGTTTTAACCCCGTACAAAAATTACCTGCATACAGATTCTAAGAACAGAAAATAAACAATGTGAGAGCATAACACATAAAAACACATATACACATAGATTTTCTCTTGGATCCCAAAACCAGGACTACTAGCTTGATTTTTCATTATGTTCCTTTCATATGTTACAATACATATATATATTTGTTGAAGCATCCAATACCACAGACCAAAAACCATCGCGCCCAAGACCATGTGCGAAAACCATGCACAAAACCATAGGTAGGTTCCCCCACCTAATATAGGGTCCATTTTTTTTTTTCCCTGGGGTGTTTCCCTAGACCCCTTAAAGAGGGGCTACCCACCCCCCTCAAACCCCTTGTGACCCCCCCTGGAAGTAAGATAAAACAACCCAACATGAAGGTGGCTGGAGTATTAGTAAGACCAAAAGGAACCACCACAAACTCATAGTGTCCATACCTTGTATGGAATGGAGTCTTGTAGATGTCTTCTTCTTTGATGTACACCTGATGATATCTTGATCTCATATCAATATTCAAGAACAATGCTACTCCCTTCAACTCATCAAAAAAGTAATCATTCCACAACAATGGATACCTATTCTTAATAGTCACCTTGTTCAATTTCTTGTAATCAATGCACAATCTGAGAGTACATACCTTCTTTTTTACAAATAATATTGTTACACTCCAAGGTGACACACTTGGTGTTATGTATCCCTTATCAAGCATTTCCTTAACCCGCAACTTCAATTCCACCAACTATGGAGTTCTCGTCCTGTACGATGCCTTATATGTTGGTGTTTCTCCTAGTATCAACTCAATAAAAAAGTCCACCTCTCTATGAGGAGGAAACTATGAAAATTTTGCAGGAAATAGATCCTGAAACTGATGCAAAACATGATACCTCTTTATGACTTCATCATCCTCAACATACTTCCCTTTATCACTATAAATATGAGTTACAAACAATACACATCCTTTCTGGCAACTATGCTTTGCTTTCATAGTTGTAACCATTCTCATTGATGTAGGCTTCTTATTTGCTCGCAAGACTCTCCTTTCCCCATCATCATCCAAGAACTCAAAAGCCCTATCATAGCATTATACTTTAGTGTCCATGCCCAAAAGCATACTATATGAACCCAAAGGAATCACATTTAGATTTTATAATGTAGGAATACCATTCAGCTCAAATGCATAAGATATCACCCAATGATGAGCTCTTCTCTTGGTCCCTATAGCCAACTACACCAACTAAGATTTTGCATGCACTTCTTTATTAGAGAAACACTTATCCACCAAGTCAGGACTGATATAATTATAAATAGATTCATGATCAATCAAAATGGAAACAAATTGATCACAAAGCTTATCTTCCATATCAATAATGGATGCCTGATCATCTGCCTACCTATTATCCACTGCTAAATAAATCCGAGGAATAATCTACCCAACATATCCAACTATTTGTGCCTCCTGAGCACTATAAATCTGAGGCCTTCCACCTTGATGCAATGGGCACTCACTCCTGCAATAATATCCACCAAAAGTCTAACACCTCAAAGGCTTCCTTCCATTACCCTTATTCTACTCCTTAGGTTGAATCCATGTCCTTTGTAACCTACATTGAACTTCTTATAAGGTGATATGTTCTCCTTTTCACTTTCATATTGAAGTCTTCCTCTCTTCTTAGCCCACTTACCTTTAGTCTTCTCATTACCTTTTGAATCCTGTTTAGGCTTATAATTGTGCTTTGAATAATAAAAATGATCCATCTTCCCAATGAATTCCTCTAATGATCGAGACTCATCATACTCAATTTGATATTTAAATTCTAAAGGAAATCCACTGATGAACCTTTGGACCTTTGACTTCTCATCCTTGAGGTAAGGCACATCCCTTAACAACTCTAGAAACTTGGTCGTGTACTCTTAATTTTTCATGGAACCCATCTTAAGATCATATAATTCCTTGGAATTTCTGTCATAATATCTCTCAGACAACTAATTCTTCTTGAAGAGTCTTTTAAACTTATGCCAACTCAGCTCCTCTATCCTCATGCCTCTAACACACTTCACATATTCCCACCAAATATCTACTTTTCCATTGAGACTAAAGACAACTATATTGGTTTTCATATTATTTGAATAGTCATGTAATCCAAAGAACTTATTCATCCCAAGTAGCCATGCTTCTAGATCTTCTAATTTCTTCACATCCCCATCAAAAGTAGGAGGCTTGGATTTCTTGAAATGATCTATAAAATACTGCTTCTCACTCCTCATATAAGGATGCTGGTGGTAATCATGATGGTGTATCTTAGAACTGAAACTAGAATAAAATCCATGAGTGTTAGCCCACCTGTCAGGTGTATCCAAAGATCTACCACCTATGACTGTGTCATCCCTGTCCAACATGTGTCCTCTATGAGGCATATTTCCATATGCCCCATTTGTATTTTCATCCTGTCCCTGATTGATCCTCAAATATCCCTACTTCTGCAAATCAGAAAGGCTATGAAGGATGACTTCATTAAATTCTACATGCTTTTCCTGAGCTCTGACAAGTCTTTCCTATGCCTCAATCAACAAGTTATTATCTGCCTTGCAACTTCTAGTCCCTTCCTTTAAAATTCTTAGTGTATCTACTAAATCAGGAGAGTAATCTTCTGCTTGCTTCCCAACTGACCTTTCTCATTCCATAGGATTCACATCAGTTCTATAAGGGGATTTATGTGAACTATAGTCCACCATTCTTCTCTTCATCTCTAATATTCTATCCCTTATAACCATATCATGCTAGATAAACCAAATACATGCATAATCAAAGTCATACCTAGCGTGTTTTAGGGGAGGCTATCTCCTCTGCACAAGTAATCCAGATTAGCATGATATAGATACATAATGACATCAACATATCAACATCATGCAAAATTGCAGTAATGACCACAACATTGCATGCATAATAGACACATATACAATTAACATGCATGCATAATAATATGTATTTAGCCCATCCTGTCCAAGTGCATGAACCAAGAAACTCTGATACCACCCTGTGGCATCATGTATCACCCAAAGAGAATGGAACCTACTATGATACCACCCTATGGTATCAGATATCACCCAAAGAGAACAAAACCCGCTTTGATACCACCTTGTAATGCCTCCTCCCATATTTACCGACTTTTACAAACTCTCAAGGGTAAACATGAGTTGAGTGTCACTATGATATGACTCGACCTCCAAGTTCTAGTTATGGAAGTGCAGCATACAAACCAAAAGTAAGTTGACATCCTTCAGAGACTACATATAACTCATGAGCGTACCAACCACCCTAGGTGATTAATCCCTGATAAGGAACCCTTTTTCACTAGGTTTACTCCCCAACCATACCTATAACACTTCATGCATGCAATTAGGAGGATATAACCACACCCATAGGCTTGTCTATATGCGGTTATGACCCAAAATCCCCTATTCTGTGCATGCAAATGTGAGATCTATGCTAGTTTTTCAGGCTAGCCTCTAGACCATTGCCCAATATTGCCTGTAACTTTCCATAATCACGACAATGATGATAAAAATGCTAAACAATAAAAAATTGAGCAATATATTGACCTAGACATGCATAATACCTGATATAAATTTCATCAAACATGTAGTAAACATATTTTCTACAGATCATGAATGCATATTTGATTATAAACATCTAAACTTCATATGAGAATAAATAAGAAGGCTCTATGCCCTCTCTAGCTAGCTGCAATAAAACTTGTTAGCCCATGCATTCATCAACCATACAATAACTTATCAAATCATGAACAAGAGCCACAACTAGAACACATAATATAACCATGCATATAACCAATATATAAACATAATAGAAACCATGACAAATCAACATAAGATCACCATAATAACCAGTACAAGTGCTTATAGATCACAATAGGAAAATAACTCATATTAACATATGAAAATGCCAACCAAGCTAGGGACTTCCAAGTACCACTCGACTATGGATTGGGCTGAACCAAATCTCTCTTTCAACCAATCACCCCTGCATCATATTCTAAGCATGAATGTGGGATCATAAGGGTTAAACCAAAGTAGAACCAACCAGGGTTTCTAGAGGACAAACCACCTCAACCCTCAAGCATATCTATATCACCTATATGGTCTATAAATCACTAAAAAAACCTATATTTTTATCTACCCAAGCTATCCAAGGCTCTAAGATCTAGTAACTCAACCCACAAACTCCAGGGAACCTGTCTTGTCTCAGGGCTCTAGAGAATTTGTCCCAACCCATAGGCTCTAGGGACTAGTAACTCAACCCACAAACTCCAAGGAACCCAAGTTGTTTTAGGGATCCAAATAATTTGTTCCAACCCACTTCCCTAGGAAACTTTGGGGCTTAATCCAAAAATCAAACGGGGAACCCATTACATCATGGCCATCTAGGAAATGACAAGGAAAGGTTGAAACCACTGTCAATACAGGAAATTCTCCATGCCAGTGAAACCAAATAATCAAGGAATGACGTGCATATACCATGCATCGAAAAACCATTAAGAATATTACACATGCAACTTGTTACCTGCAACGTAATCTTGTTGTAGTTTCTGATCCAACTGTCTCCTTGTGCTTCCTTACTTTTGTTTGCTTTCTATCTCCAATCCAAGTGATTGATATAATTCTACAAGGATGCTTTAAGTGTGCAAAAGTATGAGAGAATGAACAAGAGCTAAACTCAAAACTATCAAAAATCTAGCCAAAAGATGTGATGTGATTCTTTGATGCCTTTTTATTATTGACGTCTCTTTTTTCTTAATTTTCCTTTTATTTTCCTCTAATTTCTCTTGCATGAAAATTTGTGTCTCTTCACCTTCCTTTTCTCCCATTTTCCTTTATTTTCACAATTGAATGCCAATTATTTCCTCTTTGCCTTTGCCAATTCCTTTACCAATTTCCATAGCCATTAATTAACCACAAGTCATTCCCACTATAATGTTTTCCCAACATTCAACTTGGAATACATGTCTCTTGAACTTGGTCTTATTTTATTTAAATGGAAAATTAACCAAAGGCTATTGCGACTACCCTATAAAAACCTTCTTGCTTCTTCAAGATGATTTCTCTTAGGGACTTCAAAAAACTAACCACTTACAAACAACTAAGCTCCATCAAAGTATGCTTCACACAAGGACTTCAATCAACTGCCCACTCATTGTCTCCCAGTTTCTCCTAGGACAACATAAATAGGGCACATAAAATTTCCCTCTTACGATATCTTGGATGCTCTAACGATGAAAAATCTGGGGCTTCTTATACAATTCACATAACAATTAATGATTATTGCATATACTATACTTAGGGCATTCAAAACACAACCCTATTATTGTTAATTTTCCTCACATCAAATCTTTCAACCAGGGCGCATACAACCAACCCTCACACAATGATAATACTACTACTCTATCACTAAAATTAGGGCTTAATTGAAATACCACACATCTGCAATTTGACTCCTCAAATTACACAAAATTTAGGGTTTCTGATTGTTGTCCAAAACTCCAATGAACAAACCTATCCACATCAAAAAATATACAACAATTATGCTCCCTTTTATTCACTTCAAGACAACCCAATACACAGTCCTAATTCAGTCTAATATGAGTAAGGTATTGGCCCCTTTTTCTAAATGAAATACCTACGCACAACTTCCTAGGCATGCGACTCTAGTCACAGATGCACATAACAACAAGAAAGCATCTTCTAAGGGTATCAAACCTGTTGTTGAAGAAAAAAATCTAGGACGATTAGGGACAAAAATTTGGTGACTGTTCTCGCACAGAAGAAGCCCTAAACTAGCACACACTACATCTGCCATCTATCCATCACTTTGATGCTCCGAATATGACGAAACATAGGGAATAATGAATGTTTGTCCATAAACCTTATGGATATCCCTACAACACACATCAACTTAGCATCTATCTCCATGATTTAGTCTTGTCACACACCCAACTCCTCTATTCTCCTCGTTTGCATCTCTTTTTCACACTTAGGACATATTTCAACCTCCCTTAAGGTCTTCCCACACTATAAAGCATCTAACACAATTCCTTAAGGCCTGAAAACCCTCACACAATCACATAATCAAAGGTTTGTAGGGTCTCAACCCTCCTTATACACTAAAATTGAATGAACATACATTGAACCATAGGAAAAATATTTACCCTTACGCAAGATAGGATAGAGCCCTTAACTAGGGCACACAATTTCACCACATATCAACACCCTCCTCCTATAAAACAAAACCTACATGAGGGCACAAACATATCATACTTCAACTCATCCTCAAAACTAAGCTACTTGGCCATAAGCAAAAAATAGACCATATAAAATACACTTCATCCTTCATCAAGGATATGTGGCTCACTGAGGCACACATACTATTCTTGGACTAAAATCACATGAGATATGCTGCTCCTTAGATGTCCTCCAACAAGATCATCTTACTCTTTCTTATAGGTTTCTATGGTGGTGTCTTTCTCACCAAAGCCAACTTGAGGCTACACATACAAATGTCACCAATCATAAGAAATAAAATTTTTTCATTAGTTATTTCGTCACATCATCAAAGCCTTGGGTTCCCCTTATCCCTTCAAGGGTGCCCCACATGGTATCAATGATTAAACTATCATTTTCATCACTTGTTCTTGTACTGAAAACTTTGAGTATGAAATCCACTTCTTGGGTACACTTCCCACACACTAATTTTGTGGGTCCACTCCTCCCAAACCCAGTACCCTAGGGGTTGTGGGAGTACCTCCCAAGCTACACAAATCAACATATTTGGCTCCTTCCATAATAATATTTCTTTCCTTGGCATCCATTTTATTATGACGAGCCAACTGCAAAGGATTTGTAGATGTGGCTAGGATGTTATCAAAAAAATACCAAACCGTTTGTTCCTCTAGAACCACTATTATCATTTGACACCATGAAATAAATTTAGACACACTGTCTAATCTATCTTCAAGTCTAACACCCTGATATGCTATATTGCCAAATCAAAATTGTGAATACAAGACACATTGGTAGAATCAATACACACTACTCAATACTCTAACAAACAAATCATTTTGATAACTTTCTTCCTTTGAATTACAAAATATGCTCCTGAAGATAAAATATGTCCTTGGTATTCAATAAAAAAAGGAGCTCTGATATCGTGTTAGATTTCCTTAAAACCTAGTAAACTAATTCACAAATTTCTAAGTGTAAAAATATATAAACGTGAATAACTGATATTTTGGAAACTTAAACAACAAATACATTGAGTTTTCTAACTTAACATGCAGAACAAAAAATAAAAAAGAAGACAAACACATCAACACATAGGACATAAGATATACCTAGGAAACCCCAACTCCGGGGAAAACCTGCAATGATGTGTGTCTTTTATTATTCTTCTTCAGCAAAGGATTTTCTTCTAAGAATTACAAGGGAGAACCTTCCATTTTATCACAAGAACAAGTGATCAATCCTCTAAGATAAATTGATCCTCCTTCCTATGCACTATATCTACAAAATCCATGCATAGGTAAATTGAATTGTGCACATATGTGAGCACAAATCCTCTCTCCTACGCGACATGAAAATGATATGAGCGTGTTGGGGATGCGAGAGCTCGACCCTCACTCAATTTCTTCTTTGATCCCATATCGCTACGAACTAGTGAAACCCTCGACTCTTCCTTCATGATCTAACACACATTGTTTGTGCTCAACTAACTCTTTACTAACTCACCCCATCTCCTCTTACAATTTTGATATCAACCCTAATATCCCTCTCAACGATTAAGATTAAATTGTGATCCATGGATGAAATTAAATCATAAGTTAACTTAGAAATTTTTATTTTTTCCTAAGTATAATTTTAGGAAATAGTTAAACAAATTAATATTATGCTAAAGTGGTAGTCTTATGGGTTCTTATGCTACCCTTAGCACTTCGACAAGTAGAACCCTTACTTCTCTACTCCAATCAACACTTGGAATATTTAAACATGTTTATCATGAATTCAAGGGGTAATGACTGGGTGAAATGTAATTAATAATTACAGTTGTATATCAAACTTCAAGGATAACAAGATGTAGATCACAATGCATTTATCAAAATCATGTATAGATCATGTGCACTATCATGAAACCACCATCCGTAAGAAACCTCACCACCATACCATATATTGAAATTTAAAGCATGCTTAATTGTGAAATCAAGTGCTAACTATTATGTGAAATATCCTTGAACTCAATGTTGGTATAAATTAGATCAACAAAAATTCATTAACATGTGATGAGATAATTACTTATGTGAACTAGGAACATCATTTTAACATTAAATATAGAGATGTACCAGTAAGTAAAACCCAAGTATATCAACATGTATGAGCTATTAGCAATATGATTTTAGAGAGAGATCAAAAAACTTAAAGGACCCATCTGATATTAAAGTGTTTTGGCTTATTTAAGTAGAATGTATGTGTGGATAAATTACTATAACTATTGACCCATCAATGAGTAATATGGTTCTCTATCCTTATTGTGCTTCAACATATGCTAAAAATTGACTTTAGGTGTGTTTCTAAGCACATATTTATTGCCAAAATGAACTTAATATCACACACATTCAAATTATGTCAAAGGGAGATTAGCCAAGCATATGAATCCCTTTAGCACATATTTTCAGTTATTATTATGGAATTTTAAGGTCACGGCCAAACCAAACACCAAATTGGTGTATGAGGCCCCCTTGTTTTTGGGACAGGGGACCCACCTCTAGGTAGTGATTTGACTACTAAGTTTATGAAGGAATACATACTCTACCCCCCTCTAGTTTTGAACCCATGACCTCTTAGGAGAAAACACATGCTCTTAACCAGTAGGCCCACTCAAGTTGTGAGATATCTAAAAGAGAGCCAACACATGTGAGATGTCTAGCTTATGTGCTAAGTCACTCCACTATAAAATGCATTGTTTTGTTATATTAGGGCATTACAACCATAAATATATCTAAGTGTTACTTCTATATTTAATTTTAAGTTAATTCATTAGAGTTGAATATAGGCAAAGTGAAATCCTTATGCCACATATTTAAAACTTGAAAACGGTGAATCATTTTGCTTAATGAATAAGGCGTTCCATTAGGTGAGGCATTGATTTATTAGATTGAAGTCCTATAACCACAAGAATTACCTAAATGTGAAGATTTTATGCCAAGTTGTTGAAACTCTTATCAATGAGTAAATGAAATCAAGCTTAAATAACCCTTATACTAAGTGTTTCATTGTATTAAGTGAATTAAATAAATCGAAACAAAATATATATATATATATATATATATATATATATATATAATATATATATATATTTATATATATATATAAGAACATTATAGTTTATTCATTATGTCCATAGGGTCTTCGATAGATGGTGATCGGGTGCTCTGTTAAGGCACTCTATGATGTGAAGTCACTTGTTCAATTCCCTACCCAAATCGGGGTGATATATTGGACATGATGAAGATGTAGTCCCACCAAGCTTACAAAAAAATAGTTTATTCATGATGATATATTAGATCCATTCAAAACCGAAACCTCCTGTGATCCCCAAGCTAATAAGCCACCCAAAATAGTGAAGAAGTCTAAGTGTGTCAAAGTAGGGAACAAGGACGTCTCTCTCAGATTCAGCCAAGGGATTCAAATGGGGGATGTTATTGATATAGCGGATCTAGTTTTGGTCGGGTGTGTTTGCGGACGAACATATTCCACTGCTAATTTTTGGTTCAAATCCTCTATGAACTGGCATCGATTACCACTCTCTCACATGGTTGGTTTTCCCTCTGGTTTCAACATCCAGACTACACTATGTGGGTGCTTTCAAAATACTGGCATATCGAGATTGCACCTATATTTCTCAAGCGATGGAGTTCCATGTTCGATCCTGAGTGGGAGAAATTGGGGGCTGGTCCTATCTGGGTGTAGTGACTAGGTTTCCCAGTACATTTCTAGGCTAAAGCACATTGGAAATGCACTTGGTACCTACTTGGATTATGAAAAATCCTACATTGTCTTTGGAAATATCTCTTTGGCCCGTATCCTGGTTCAGCTTAACATTAGAGAGGGGTTGGAGGAACAAATTACTCTACACTGAAAGCATTTCACCCACATTCAAATCCTCGACTACGAAGGGGTGCCCTTTAGGTGTAGACGATGCCATAATGTTGGACATCTATATAAGGAATGCTCCCTTGTACTATCTGTTCCCCCTCTAGAGAATGCGACTGATGGATTGGTTGATAATCCAGGTTTACAAGATTAGTAGACACCCTCAACTCTTGGTAATTAGTCTAAGGAAAATGCTCAGGAGAAGAAGAAAGTCTCCATTCCGGTCCGCCCTCGGGCCTCGCCTCCGCTTACCAGATCTCGTGCAACAGCCACTACAACACTCTCATCGGGTAACCCTCCCTCCTCTTCTTTACATTCATCTCTTTCTCTTTGTGAATATTTTTTGTCATACTGTTGATCATAATGAATCTCTTCATATGCAGCTGCATCGCCTCCCATGTCTTGCCCCCCCGTACGCCCCCACCCCCCCCCATTTTTTCCAATATGCCTCATTCCCTTCCTGGACCCCCTTTGCTGTCCCTTTGTCAGAGGCATCGAACTCTTCATGCCCATCCCATTCCTATAATCTTCGTTCCTTGGATAAATCCTCTTCCATGGATGTTTGTGGAACTGGTATCATCCCTCCCCTTAAGCCCCCTAAACCATCTCAGGGCAAACATTCCTCCATATCTAAAGCCATCCATCAAGCTGGTATCAATGTAGCTGAAGGTAGAAAACTCATTATTGATTGGGTTCTTAGAGCACAGAGAACCTTTTCATCGAAGTGGTTATCCCTTAATTTTCGTGGGCTGGCTAGCCCTGCCAAAAAACTAACTTTCAGGAGACTTATGGAAACTTAATGGGTGGATATCCTAATTTTTACAAGAAACCCTTGGCCTTATTGATACGGTTATACCTGTGCTGGAATCACTTGTACCTAGATAGCAATTTCATGCCCTAGATGTTCGAGGGCGATCTGGGGGCATTTCCTTTGGTTTTAATCCTAGAACGGTAAGGCTATTAAATCTCTGGGGTGGGAATGGATTCATTGGTGTTGATATATTCTCATATAACCTAGGGATGGAGCTTAGAATAATTAACTTGTATGGCCCCGGCCACAACCGAGGTGCTTTTTGAGAAAAACTCCTCAATTCATCCCTTTTACAAGCTGATAATATCATTCTGGGAGGTGACCTCAATTTTGCTATCGGACATGCTGAATCATGGGGGCACAATGCTCATATTGACCCTTTATCTGATGCTTTGGAGGCTCTTTGGATGAACACTAGCTTGTTGATATCCCCATGGCTCGACTTCAACCTACCTAGAGGAATCGAAGGACTGGAGAGGCCATGTTGGTTCGAAGGTTGGACCATTTTTCTCATCAAGGAACCACTTATTGGGGCCCTTTATAACTACAGATAGTGGGTTATATCAGGGGGTCTATCTGATCATTCTCCCATTTATCTTGAGATTGTTGGTCATGCTCACAAACCAAAATATCCCTTTAAATTAAATTCCACTTGGTTAAAGGACTCAGAATATATCCGATTAGTCTTGGAATTTTGGAAGATTCACCCTCCTGATTCTAGTCGATCTATTTTAGAAGGATTCTCCAAAAACCTTCTTAAACTTAAGAAATTAACCATTGATTGGGCCCATAACAAGAGAAAGATGGATGATCTTAAACTCCAATCTATTGAGACTGAGCTTCCCAACCTGGAAGATTCTAATGGGATGGATATTCATCTACTGAGGCCAAGTCCCACCTCATTGAATTGGATATTAAAAGGGACAAGATTCTAAAAGATAGAGAGGAAACTTGGAGACTCAGGAGCCATGCCATATGGATAAAAGAGGGAGATGACAATACAAAGTTCTATCACCAATATGCAAATGGGTGCCAAGTGATAAACACCATGTATGAGATGACCAATGATGAAGGTCAGGGAGTCCACTCATTCAATCAACTTGCATTAGTCAGCACCTCACACTTTAGACAACTTTACAAAGCCCCACAGGAAGAAACATTGGTAGAAATCATCAGGGTGGCTGGTATTTTTCCTCGGTTTATTGAACAGGAGGCTGTTGAGGATATCTACAAGATTATATCTATGGGGAGTTCGAGAGCACCTTAAAATGGTTTAAAAAGGACAATATCCCTGGCCCTGATGAATGATTAGTAAAATTCTACTTGGCCTTCTTTGAATTACTTGGGAAAGATCTGCTTCAAATTATTGAAGACTGTCGAACCAGTGGCCGAATGTATGAGGCTTTCAACTCGACCTTCATTGCTCTCATCCCTAAATCCAATTCCCCTGAGATCTTCAATGGCTTTTGTCCCATCTCACTATGCATCTGCATATATAATGTTATTTCCAAGATCATCTCCAACTGCCTCAAACCCATCCGATCTTCTCATATATCTCCTGAACAATTTACATTTCTAAATCACCATCAAATTCATGATGCTATTGGAGTTGCACAAGAATTATTACATTCCATGAAGATTAAGAAGTTGAAATGCATGATTCTCAATATCAACCTTGTAAAGGATTTTGATCTCACTAATTGGCTTTACTTGAGAATGCTCTTAACTCATTTTGATTTCCCCTTGGAATTCATCAACTGGATCATGTGTTGCATTACCAAGGTCTCCTTTAGTGTTCTTATTTATGGATCTGCCTCCCCCTTTTTTTGTTAAGAAAGGGGCCTCCGACAGGGATGCTTCCTATCCCCTCTTCACTTCCTGCTTGTTATGGAAGGCCTGTGCTAGATCATTGCAGAAGATCGTAGACTTGGTCATCTCCAAGGTATCAAGACCACCAACAACTGCATCCTTACACATCTATTATTTATTGATGATTTATTAATTTTCCTCGATGGGAGTATTGGCGATTCATCAAATTTTCTATCTTTGCTGCAATTATTCTATTGAGCTACTGGCATGGAGTGTAATGCCCAAAAATCTACAATCTCCTTTGCAGGATGCTCACCACATGAGATTCAATATGCTCATCAGAGATTTTCTTTCTCACTTCTACCATTGGATGATGGACTAAAGTACCTTGAATTTCGACACAAACCTCTACATTACAAGATTGCTGATTGGACCTGGCTTATGGCCAATATTGAAAGGAGAGTTAATATTTGGCATCATAAATACCTCTCCAGAGCTAGATTAATCAAAATAGTATTGGAACCCACTATAGTTTATTGGATGTCTATGGCTTGGATTCCAAAAGGAATACTATTGAGAATTCAATAGTTGTGCAACAGATTCCTATGGAAGGGGAAACATGATGGTCACATATATGCATGGATTCATTGGGACTTGATTTCACTTCCAAACAAAGGGGGAGGATGGGGATTGAAAAACCTTGAATCCTTCTCTAAAGCACTAGCTCCTAACATGGGTTGGAAAATTCTCACAACAAAAAGCTTGTGGATTGAGGTCGTTTATCAAAAATATATCTGGCCCCTTCACACACTTGATTGGATCAGACTCTCCACTTGGAAAAGGTCGTGCATATCATCCATTTGGCATGCTTTCTTAAACTCTATATCTTACATTTGTGATGGAATGGCTTTGAGAATTAGGTCAGGCTCCTCAGTTCATGTGGGTATGGATCCATGGTTTGGATGTGGTAATGCATACAAGCTCCCACTTGACCTCATTCGATTTTTATATAATGTTGGTATTAACTATCTTGGTCAAATTGCAGACCCAAAGAATACTAACATTTTTACACAGGCTTGGAAATATGCTATACATCTTGGCATCCTTATTGGCTCAGCTTCACTAATGCTCTTACTGAATCACATGTTTGGATTATTGATGGCGATGATGAACTCATTTGGTCACATTCCAATCATGGTTATTATACTCCCAAGGATGGCTACCTTATTATATATTCAATGCATAAGAAACCAATCATAGACTGGTGGTGGAGTTTATTACGGAAATTGAAGGCCCCTCCTCGCACCAGGCTACTCATATGGACTATCCTTCACCACAAAGCTCCTACCATGTAGAACTTAATGAAGCGATCCTTCCATGGTCCTACTTGGTGCAACCTATGCCGACAAGCCTCCAAGTCTATTGAGAATCTCTTCCTTCAATGCCCCACCATATTGGCTTTTTGGATTCTGATTCTCTCCTCCCTCTCTATCACCTTTTGATGGTAGGGCAACTCCATATTTTAGCTTGGAAATTGTGGTGGACTTTGACACATCCTCCTAAAGCTATAAATATCCCTCTATTGTCATGCTAGTCTATTTGGCTAATCTACAATAAATCCATATTCCAAGATATTGAACCTCACTCAACACATGCCTCTACACATGTACTATCCATTTATTCCAGTATTCCTGATGATGATCGACTTGCTCCCTTGTGTATCATCACCCATAAAGTCATTTACATAAGCATACCTTGGGCCTACTTTGATGGATCAGCCCAAGCTCATGGCAATGGGGGGGGGATCTTACACTTATCAGAGAATCATTTCTTTAAAATTCAGATGGGATTGGGAAATGGCATTAATAATTTTGCAGAATTGATCACACTTAGACATATTTTTCACTTTTCTTTAGATAAAAAGTGTAGGCACATAGAAATATTTGGTGATCCTAAGATCATTATAAATTGGTTCAATAGTACATCTATCTGTCATGCACACACACTCAGGAATATATTGGATGATGCACTACTTTTGAAATCCTGATTTGACTTCATCGTTTGTCATCGCATCTACAAGTAGCGCAACCAGATTTCTGATAAATTATCCAAGGAGGTCATGATCCAGCCTAGGGGCCTATGGTTGATACATGAATAGAGGGGAATGGAATTCTATCAATACTACCATTTCCGTACATCAACCAGGGAATACAGGGGTCTGACAGGGCTTGATTTAATGACTTTTTGAGCTACTTCTAGTACTTTTTTCTCCAGAACAATCTTATGTATATATTTATTTATGGACATGTAATTATGTACATAATACTAGTATTCCCTACGAGGTATTTTGTACAAGGAAATCTGAAGGTGGTACACCACATCTTATAGCATATGCTTCTTTAAGCATCTACAATATGTAATTTTCAAATATTATTGGAAATTACAATTTTTCCTTGGGGAAAAAATTAGACCCATTAAAAAAATATAAAAAACTTCAACCAATATCTAATCTAATTTTTAGGTAGTGAATTACTAGCTTTACTTATGCAAAGCTAAAATATATATAACCTTAAACAAAGATATTGGCATAAGTGAAATCCAAATCTAAGACTTGGATATAACACATTCAATTATAAGACTTGGATCTAGCACTCTAGATATAATACAATAATAATGAAGCCCTTACATTTCCAAAGTAAACAATAAAATAAAATGACAAGATGAAACAAAATTTTAAGTGTTGGTTGAAGAAGTCACACAAGTAGATTAATGCTTATTAATGGGGTATGGGGTCACTAAGTCTTCCTTGAGTGTGATTCACTTGCTTGATATGTCAATGTTGGGGGTACCAAGGAGGATTTCCCTTCAAACATTGACGATACTAATTTAAAATTTCAAATATGGATGGAGGGAATGGTCCTTTAAGAATCCACCTCAAGTAATGAACAATGAACTCTAATCTTGGTATAATGCAATAGAGAAAAACCCTAGGATGTGTAAACTTAATGCAAACAAGCAAGAAATTATATGGTCACAAGGAATTGGCCAAAAAACCTACACCTCAATTTCCTTCTCACTAAAGCATGGTTCCCTTCTTTCATGTTATAGTAGCTCCTTCCTCCAGCATACCTAAAAAATGACAACAAAACTTGTAACATACCCTTGAAACACAACTAAATAATATAGATAAACAATAGACAAGTCTCTCTCAATATTCTCCCATAATCGAAAAGTGTTGAGGCTCCCTCCTTGTATATGATAAGGAACACTCCCACTAACATGTTTCAATACAATGTGCTAGCTCAAACCATGACTAACACCATAATCTTAATTCAAGTCCATTTTTAAACACCATATGCCAGCATAAAACCACCCAAATAATTATCAAATACATGATAACCCTTAAAATGGTGAATAATACAACTAATTATGACATAGGGAACATCAAGAATGCAAGTGCACCCTCCTTAAAATATGTTGACAACCCATCCAAATATGTAGATGAGATCAAAGGAGGCCTAAGAATAGGACATTTATCTAACCAACCTCATAATTGAGGAATAAAACCCTCTCCAATCCAACATGTGCTATCCAAGACGGTGACTTCATCCACACATGTGGGATGCTAAGCTAGAGGGGGGCGTATGTGGCACATGTGGCCCATCTAACCATTAGCTCCATCAAAGGAGTGGTCAATTAGGTCATAATCACCTATAAGAACTTACAGCTACCTATAACAACTTGTAACCAATTTGTAATTCCCCAAAAACCTTGTTTTGTAAATTGTTGTGGATATTCCAATGGAAAGTTTGTCACAACAGAACTAATCAAAAAATATACTAAAAATATGAAAATATTTACTAGGAAGAGGATGTTTCCTTATACTTTTTGGATTTATAAATTATTGTTTCTTCTTATACATGCAATATATAAATGTAGAAAATAGAGAACAAATAGGACAAGCACTCACAAAACCATAATCCAATAAAACAACATATTGAATCTAATAAAAAAAATATTGAAAATCCATAAATCTATATTAGGAGGATTAATTTTTCTTATACATTTTTGGATTTATTAAATCACTATTTTTTCTTTTACATGCAATATATAAAATGCGGAAAATAGAGAACAAATATAACAATCACTCACAAAACCACAATATCTCAATATATTACCTTGGAAACCCTTTGGGGGGAAAACTTAGATAGAAGGTGAGGGTATTGTGCTCTTTCTTTCTTTGAATGGAAATGGTACAAAAACAAAAGAATGAGACGTGTGGCTTGTAGACTACTATAGAACATTAACCCTTTCTGTTTTCCCTCTCTCTATCCACTCTCATTTACTCTACTCATCTATGGAACAAAAAGCACTCCAATAGAATGAAACCCCTTTTCCTCCTAGTAGTCTGGTTATAACATAGATCGATAGCAAACTAGGGGTTAAATTTGGACTACTCAGCCCTTAATATGAGTTATAATTCGACCTTTATAGATAATTATTCATAGTTACCACATGGATAGTTCCTTTGCCATGATTAATGGGGGATGATGTGGCATCCTTTCAAATTATGGGTGTCAAACCAGACATGTCAACTTTGGGAGGTATAAATTTCTTATACAAGTATGTCAACTCTGGGAGGTGTTATCCTCCATAATATCCCAAGGCTAAGAAAGGAGATCGATGGAGTCAAATTCAAACCACTTAGGGTTCAACGGATAGCCCTGCTAAACCAAAGACGAATCTATCTATGAGCTCACAACCAATGATGCCTGGAGTGGGAAAATATGTTAGGCTAGATATGTTCAGCTCTAGGGTTTTGAATATTTTAGGGTTTTGTTGGATTAGGAGTGAAAATCAGGGAAATAGGTCAAAAGATCAAAGGTTTCTGTTGCAAGAGATATAAAGGAGTATGGTAGGTATGCCTTTGTGATACTTTGGGGGTTATTCAATGTAGTGTAGGGTGGAAAAGAAAATATCAAAATGGGCATGGAAAACATGAATTCATTTATTAGAAGACAAGTGACATCAACATGAAGTTCCTAACAAAACAAAGCTTAAAATTAAGAATTTTGTTTAAAACCTCTTAGGAAAATCACTGAAAATCATAGACATGGAAAGAAGATGAAATTACCATTCATATAAAACTATAACAAAGACAAAACATTATCACAAACTCAGAACACAAGAATTCCTAAATAATAATTGCCCTCTGGTTTCCTGTAAAAAGTGATGAAGTACAAGCTCTAAGAGTTCTACTACTAATGTCCAACCTGTTCTCTAACTGAAAAATAAATACATACAGACTAAAAAACCATCTTCCCCTCTCTCAGGGTCGAATACTTCAGTTTAGGAACTGATTACATGAAGTTCTCAATAAAAACCTAATGTCTAGGGAGGTTAAAACAAATCCCCCTTTTAAACTTTGACATAACTGCTCCTCATAAATGAGGCCTAAATTTACATGAAAATAACTCTAATAATCTTATTTACCTATCATTACATCATAATTACATAAAATACAAGTAATTAGATCATGAAAACTCAAAACTACCTGATAGAACTAAGAAACAGGAGTTTCAGACAAAAACGTAGTGAATTTCTCTGAAAACGCAACATGCTAGGAAAAAACATAGCATGAAGCTTGTAAGGGATTTTTCGAGAGGTTCCTATGGTCAAAATTTATCTCATGATAGCTCATTGGAAAGATATGTCTATCTAGTATAACATAGAGTCCTTAAACATTGAAAAAGACTAAGTAAAGCCCTCCAAAACTCAATTCTCCCTCAACTACTCCAAAAATGTAGCGTGCTAATCAAAAAGAGGGCCGGAAGGTGTTTTTTAGGAACTTTTTGGATATTTTGACCTACCAGATCATGCTGTAGTGGAAGTCTGGTTTTCTAGGATTGATGTAGAGCTAAAAAGGCATCCATAACACCAAGCCATTTGTCAAATAGACCCCCCCAACAAAAACGTAGCGTGGGCCATGCTACCCTTTCTGGCCAATGTAGAAATTATCACTGTAGATTAAACTGATTATCCAATGTACTAAAGAAAAATACTTAATCTGCTTCTACAATCAAACTTGTGGAAGCTTAATCAATTTTGGGCAAGATCAAACATAACACATATAACAAAGAAGGAGATTCAATCACACATGAAAAACAAAAGAATACTTTGGGGAAAGCCTCAGCTAAAAACCCCGCTATCTGTATTATCATACAAGTGGAAATATCTCAGGATTACACAAAGCTTTATCTCTTAAGCTACCCAGTTCTCAGTACAATCCCTCACTTCTACTCATAGACAGAATATACAACACATATGCCTTTCCCTTTGTCCTCCAAGCCTCATATTTCCTTGCGCTATTTCTCCTGGGTGATATAGCTATAACCTGTGTGATTCTCACCTCACGCACTGCTCTGACCTCTATATTAACTACACAATCCTCAAGGAATGAATTCCTTCTACATGCAAGAGATATTCTCATAGGAATATTATAACAACTAATAGTACACTGTCCCTGCCTTTAATCTCAATTCGGTCTTTGTCTAAACTGACATGCATGAGTTACTTATGAGAGAATATTCAGTTATTTGGAGAACACTAGTTGCATGCATGCATGCATTAACTGACTGAACTCACAATTAGTTCCACAAACAATTTGGAACTAATTTAATTGGACTTAACTTAGTTAACTGAGCTAACTAATTACAACTCAAATAAAAATCATCCTTATCTCCTTAATTAAGGGATAACTTCCTCAATCAAAGGGACAACTGTTGCATGTCTTCACAAAGACTTCATGTTTGAATTTCACCAACTAATTAACTCAAGATGAATTATTTAAATATTTTTCCAACAGCTAGTGAGACAAAATTCAAATTCTAATTCTTAATTTTAATTCAAGGGCAAATTAAAATTGGAATATATCCCTCAACAAGAAATGCATTATCTGCCACCCCAATCTTGTCTCTTTGGAACTAAAATTTACACTTTGACAATGCCTTAGTCAAAATGTTAGCATCCTGCTCCTCGGTCGAAATATATTGCAACAACATGATCCTCCTCGACACACAGTTTCTGAGATGATAATACCGAATGTCGATATGCTTGGACCTGTCATGAAATATTGGATTCTCATTGAATTTGATACAACTCTGATTATCACAATAGATCATAGTTGGATCCATCCTTTGATAAAACAAGCCAACTAGAATTTTTTGCATCTAAATGGCCTCACATGTTGCCTGACCTGCAGCCATGTATTCAACATTTGTTGAGCTGAGTGCAATTGAACTCTATTTCTAGTTGTACCAAGAAACTACAGCTGAACCAAGGTTGAAAATTCATCTTGATGTGCTCTTCCGATCTGATGGACTCCCTGCCCAATCTACATCTGTGAAGCCCTGTAGCTTCACTCCCTCTGACCGTTTGTACCATAATCCATACTGAGATGTGCCTCTGAGGTATCTCAAAACATGTTTCGCTGCCTTCCAAAATATCTTGGTAGGCTGAACCATAGCTTGACTAAGCTAGTTCACCACATAGCACAAATTTGGTCGTGTGTTCTCTAAGTACATCAGTGAACCCACAAGCTGCCAATACATAATTTCTTCTACTACTTCTCCTGAAGTAGCATCCTTCATCCTCTAGTTACCTGCTAGAGGAGTCTACATGGGCTTGCACTTCTCCATGTGGAATCTCTTGAGTATCTCATTGGCATACTTGCCTTAAGACACAAACACTTCCCCATCCTTCTGCCACACTTCCATGCCTAGAAAGTAGTGCATGAGACCCATGGCTTTCATCTCGAGCTCTCTTGCAAGGTCCTCCTTGCAAGACATGATCAACTCATCATCACCTATCAATACCAGATCATCAACATAAAGAAAAATGATCAACTACTTACCTTCCACCATGATGTGGTACAAGTTTGTTAGAAAATTATATATTACAGAGCAATGGAACACATAAAATATTGCAGAAATATAAACAAAGAAAACACATAAAACAAGAGAGACACATATATACGTGGTTCACCCAGTTTGGGCTATGTCCATGGAGAAACAGTCAGTCCTTTTCTGTTAGGCCCCTACACTAGTAGTATAGGGGCCTAACATTTTCTTATTATATTATCCAACAAACTGAAGAGATACAACCTACAACAGATTTGCTATAACTCCCTCTTCGCTCTCAATCTCCTCTCTCTTCCTCACTCAGAATACAGATTTACATAGACACAATACAATTCCCTCATACATAGTGGTGAGCTCCAGTATTGCAGCAATAATGCTGCAACTCCTGGGACTCCTTACTTTACTTTTATCAACCCGGTAGTTCGTAACAAACTTGGAAGCGACGGTGCTATATGCACAAGTACTAGCTCTTACTGCAGGCTATCACTTGATTAGCTGGTACAAGTTAGCTAGGAGCTTAAGCCAACTTCTATGAGTTCTTAGAAGAAGCTTTTAACTATGATGGATGAAATCTAACTCAAAAGAGGCTAGTCTACTTGCAGAAAGACGCTTAAAGGAATTACAAACCCTAGCAAACCCTAGTTTTACCGACTGACCCTACAGGTGCAAGAAAAGAGATGAAAGTTGTTGAAATGGATGCCATTGAATCTTGGAAAGGTAAAATTCATGTGCCTAATCTACTTCCGAAGGAAAATATGGAAAAAGCATCTTTTTGTATTTTTGAGTAATTTTGCAGAATTATTATGCATGTGATTTAACTATTTTTAACTGTGCAGAGGTTTATTGGCGAAAGGAAATGGAGTGGGCGCTTGCAGGAGGTTGGGAAGGAGATAAGAAGGCCTAAGGGGTCCCTAGCACCCTTCTAGAGAATTCCACAATGAACAGATCTCAAAAAACTGCTTGCGTGAACTTCTATAGGAAGTTCTACAGGAATAGGCTGAAAGTGATTTTTAGAGGGTTGATGGTGGAAAAACGGTGGGAAAGTGGAAATGAATGATGGATAAGGATGTTAAGGGGTTTAGGACTTGGTAAATGAAGCTAAGGAGTGATGAAGATGGTTGGATTTGTTCAAGGAGGAAGAAAGCAATGTTGCACAAAAATGTAGAAATTAGGGCAAGTTGGGAAAGTGTGGCAAATGAAGGGAAGAAATCTTGAATTAGGGGCTGGAACATGTTGTATGATGGCGAAAGGGTAGGTAGGAATGTATTACAGGTGCTATGCACACTATTTTCCAAAACTGATCGAACAAAGACTGAAAAAACCAGAGATCTATCTATTTTGAACTAATCTGCCCTTAAAAACCAGAAATATGATGAATATAAGTTTATAGACAGAAAATCGTGCAAGAGAGCTATCGAAATTAAGCAAGAACAGATCTAAACATGAAAACACAACTGATATAAACTTTTCCAACTTAAAATCTAACACTAGCAATTGCATTGGAAGGCAAAAACAGTGTTTTTGTGGCAGCAGGTGTGCCTTGGTCTCAGTTCGTGGTCCCAAGGAGGGAGAAATGAGATCAAGGACTTCTTGATAGCCTTTTTGTGGATATTTTCTGTTACCAAACCATTGAATTAACCTGAAGCATGTAAAATTATATTAATCATAAAAAACAACCTAAGTAACAAAACACGATTTTAACCTAAATAACAGAAATTATTCTATGAATGCAAGAAAAATGCATAAAAGTACACAAAGGAGGTACTGACACTTGGGTTGGGCCCAACCCCAAGATCTACAGCCTCCTAAGAAAGCTCAGAGCTGGTGCAAAGCGAGATTCATCTTCATTAATAAAAAATAATAGTCATGTCACAAAATTGGTTACAACAAGAGCTCGAAAATGAGTTGAATTCAAAGCTGCACTAAAGTGCAAAAATAAACTGTTCAATAGCTAAAATACCAAGGCTTGAAGCCTTCCTACTTATGTAAACAAAGGACTCCCAACAATCCTCCTTAACTTTAGGAGTTTGGCTGCCCAAAACTGTAGTTAATCAGCCACTTCACTAGATCTGGTCAGCTGCCCCTTGAAATCATCTTTGGTGGGTTGTTGAACTCCGAGCTGATGGTGGAGAACTTGAGGAAGGGGTAATTTAGTGCAGGAGACACCCCTCCTATAAATCCTTAGTCTTGTTCCTTCATATTTGGCATCCAATTTGCTCATAAATGCCTGATCTTGGTCCAAAAAATGTCCAAAAATCTACAATAAGCACGTATTAGACTTTGTGGTCAAGTGACTATTCCCATTCACTCAATTAACATAAATCTATTCAAAAGCATGCATAAAAATATAGAGAATGGTGGATTAAATGAGAATAATAGGCAAAATGAGCCCATAAAGTTACCCATTTTTGGGGCTCATCATCACCCCTTGCTGAATTTGTTGCTCATCCTCTGAGCAACTAATCCAGTTCATCATCTTTGATTGCTTTGACTGCCTATCTGACATCCCAGGCTTTCGAGGTGATGTCCGCTTCTCTGTCATGAAACCCTGCCTTTCTCTCTACTTCCTCCCATTGCCTGTGTTCTTCTTCTTCCTTAACCCCTTCCAATAGTCCTAAAAGTAATGGAGGACTGAACTTTAGGCCAATCCAGTTGGCCTTCAGGTTTTGCATTGTCTGTTTATAAAGTGTCACTCTTGCCAAAGCCTCCCTCATTTTGGTTGGGGAGTGGTACTCTCTTATTTTCAGACTATGGGACAATGTGTTCCATCTCGTTGTGCACGCATGAATGCAATTATCACCAAACAATCTTTCCATGTCTTCAAAGTGAGCAATGGCCTGAGCTTTCCTTTCAATGTAATTTGGGAGAACTTGAGGGTTGTGGCAAGGTGTTGATGAGCAAATACTAAAGCTGAGGGATCTTCTGGTTCTGCCCTGATCATGAGTGGCTCACTTAGATCCCTATCCATAACCTTTTGAATTTCTATTGCCCTCTTTTCCACATGGCTTAACCAAGAAGCCATGGCCATGAGTTGTGCATCTCCCAATGTAACATTGGGGTCCCATAGATTCATGTTTGGAAGTGCCAAGTTGTGTAAATAGAATTCTGCTAACTTGGCCTTATCTTTAGTTGAGCTATTGTCACATAAATACATAAACTAATTGTAATTCTAGAATGGAATGGTACCCCTTTGGGCCAATGTGTTAATTTGAAATTGAAACCATTGGTCTTTAAGATATAATGCATAGGACTTAGCAGGTTGCCTACATTGTAAGGCTTCTACTACCCAGCTGGCCATGCAGGCCATTTGGGTTTCTTTTTCTTGCAATTGTTATTTTAAAACCTGTATTTCTTCCGTTGCCTAAGACTCCTTCTCTTACAGAAGTTTTGTCAGCATCTCAACATCAGCTTGTTGATTTTCCTCTCTCTGTTGTTTCTTAGTTGTTTCCTTATCTGCTGGAGGTCCTTCTTGCTGCTGCTGCCCTCCCAAAATGGACAACCTATCTTCCTTATGACCTTCCTGTAGCTGCAACTACTTTTTCAGCAGCTCATTCTTTTCCCGTCGCTGGGCTATTTTACTGCTTTCTATGTGCCTCACCATGGCCAACTCTCTTCTTGATTATTTTAGCTATTCTTCCAGGTGGCCTATGTCTGCAACTCCCTTGGATTTGGAAATTCGCATCCAAGTTTGAGTCCTAACCCATTCCTGTACCAATGCAAAGAAAAGTGGTATAGCATACTTATGTGGGATGATCTTCACACTTTCTAACAAGTTGTAATATGAGCCCAAACTAGGCTGAGGGCTTGGTTCCAGTATCTCCTAGGTCTTGTCTTCTCCTTGTGATTGTTTGGCTGCCTTATCCTTCAATTTCTCAGTCTCTTTTAACTTGGATAGAGTTTCATGTAGAGATGTTTCAGCTTCCTGTAGAGCTGCCTTTGAGTCCATCATTATAATTCTCTCTTTCTAGGTGGAGGTTTTTGGGCTTCCTCTTTCATAACTGATAGATATCTTGGAAGGAGACTCTTCCTTCTTTTTAGTGGTTGTGTCCTCAATGACAATTGGTTCCTTTGATGGTGGCTAGGGTTTGCCCACTTTGATCCTTGTGCTTCTTTTGGCTTTAAAGTACATGGAGGTTTGCCTCTTTCTTTTACCTTTTTGTTTTGTAGGTGTGTTTAATGCAGCAAGCACAACTACTGCTTCCTGTGCCAACATTTCAGGGGATTCCTCTTGCTGCTGTTCTTTTCCTTCACTTCCTGTAGAAATCTTTATGCCCACTATTTCTGCTTGTGTCCCTGATATCTCAGGGTGTGTCTTTTCCTTCTCTTGCTGGGTGCTTGCTTTGGCTGTGGCAATCTTCTTTTGGGCTTTATTGGCCTTTTCCTTTCTAATCTGTGTCCTTTTTCCCTTCTCTGTTCTTGTTGTTGTCTCTTTTTCTGTTTTAGGCTTAGCAGTCTTGTCAAATTCTTCTTTTTCTTTCTGTTCTTCCTCTGTTTTGCCCTCTGCTTGAATGTCTTGTGTGCCCTCATCATTTTTCTTCTCAATTTCTTCAGTTTGCTCCCCCTCATCATTGCTAGATGGGGTGATGTTCTCATCAAAGTTCCAATTTCATCATCCCTGGACATATTTCTGAAGATTTCCCAAGCTATGGGGATAGTATAGCTGTGTAAAGCATCTTCTACCAATAGTTTGATGAGCCCATGGTGGGTCAACTTATCTGGGATCCCTTCATTTAGCTTTGTACCACATTCAATTAAGGACTGAAGGAGGAAATATGGGATGCTCAGTTTTCTGGCTAGAGGCAAGTCCATCCCATACCTTAATTCATGCAAAAACCTGAAATGATATCCATAAATGATGCTGAACCTCCCTTCACATGTGATATACTTCATTATTTGATAATTGAATTCACTCCAAAGAGGAGGCAAGCTTGTCCTTCTAACCCCATTTTTATCTTCTACAGGATGCTCCTTAGGAAGAAAAAATGTTTTCTTAGCAACTTGTCCCAATGATCTCTCCTCTTTGCTCCAAGGGAGCCCCAATGGTAGACCAGTAATTTTACTGATGAGTTCAGGTGTAAGTTCTAGGGTCAAACCCCTAAAATTAACTGTGGCATGTGTCTTCGAATGTGGTCTCAGGGACATCAAAAAATCTTCAGCTATCTCCTCATCATAACCCTGAACTCTGTCAAAGAAGGATATCCAATTTGCCCTGGTGAAAAGGTCCACCACCTTAGGGTGCTCGTGCAATTTGCTAGAGTCTGAAGGTTCTTTCCTTATGAATCCTCCTGGCATGGTGTTGAGTGCCCTTTTTGTGTTTTAACCAGAAAAGGAAATGCTCAGGTGGAAAAAAAGTCAATCACTGAAACAAAGGATAGCTCAATTCAGTTTCTTCTGGACCCAAGAATGAATTTCCCAAGTGCTTCTTTGCAATATCAAATGGCAACAATTCTCCTATTTTAAACTGCTGCCACCCTGAATTTGACTTCCTAGTTTTGAAGAGAAAGGAAATTTTCTACAGAACATAGGATAAGGACATAGGTTCTTTTCTTAGCACGTAGATAGATATGCACATTCGTTTTTTCACGCACACACACAGGCTAGACTTTACTGCTGCATGTATGTTTCTTACAGGAGAATTTGAAAAACAATGGGGAGATTTTAGATGCAGAGAGAAAAAGAAACTGTGTAGACTCAGGGAAATATGCAGGCAGACTTTCACTCTCTTTTTCAATCCACTGCCGTGCTCAATTCACCACCTTACTCAAACAAATCATGCACAAAGAAGTTTTCCTGATCCTACCTCATTTTGAGCTTGAATTCTGACGAAAATCCTGAGTTTTCTATCTGTAGAGATGTTCTTTGCCTTTCCTGTAGAACCCTTCTTGTAGAAATATCTTGACTCCTATAGAATGAAATTGTGCTTCCGGTAGAGCCAGATAGGTGGGAGATTTTCAAAGATAGGCAGGAAACTAGTGGAGGATGACTAGTCAGCTACTCTAGAAGTGGTAGATGTGTGCTCTAGTCGCGAACGTCGTGAGTACAAAATGAACAAAGGGTGGTGAAGTTTCAACTAAGCTATCTTTTAACTGCGGGTGTGATTCATGGTGATGGGATGAGGTGGCCGGACCAGACCGTTGATCCTATTCACAGCCATAATGTTTCTGCATTCCATCTGACCACCATCACCTCCCTTTCTCCCGTTATCCACTGCCACCACTACCAGTCTCGAAGATTTCTTCTTGAGTGGACACTCCACACGTGCTGGCTGCGAATCTAATCGACAGTTTTGAATTTAATAGGGCTTGTTTGGATTCCATGAGGATGTTTAACTGGCCGAGGGTGGCCAGTTGACTGGCCACCGATTCCACTCAATCCGAGCCATTCCCATAGTCACACAACCTTGAAATATGATTTATGCAATTAAAGAATAGGTTTAGGCACTTACTTGCGTAGTCGTGGCCATGTTATGCATATTTCAGATTTTGGAACCCATTTCTTCATTGCTGTTGCTGCTTGAGCACTGCATGCTCGACCTCAGGCTGTTGCTGATGTTCACACATTCAAGTAGAGCTTTATGCATGTTTCATATGCCATACTTTACTGTCCCTGTCTCTGGAATATGTCTTTCAGAAGGATCAACCGCTACAGGAATCCTATAGGATTTCCTGTAGCTGCTTCTCCTCCTGCAATGCAAGCTAGAATGAGCAGGGCTACAACTGCTGACAAGGGTCTTAGCTGATAAGGAGTCTAAATGGAGGGTATCTGGTATGGTGACTGAAAAACTACTGCTTTGATTTGTCATTAAAGTTTTTGTTGGTAGCATGAAGGAAACAAGATTTTTGTGTGTGATTGTGCAGGGACATAAAAATGAGTGCAATGGAGGTGTAAAAAGATGGAAAAAGGGTGATATATGGTGATGGATGGAAGCAAGGAGGTTTACAGGCCTCATAGACATATTCCCAACCCTCGGGTTCTCTTCTGAGATTGATTTTGGCTTTTCTGTAGATTCTACAGGATCCTCTTGTAGAAGATACAAAATTTCTTGTAGAAGGTGAAATCTTAGCCCGAATGAGACCAAATCTGAGGAAAGGGTAATGGTCATGGAGGAATGGATTGTGAGGGATGCATGCAGCCTGGTCACGACCTCTATCTTCGTCTTGTGCGATCCTCCTAAATCCTGTAATGACCTTCCTGCAACCTGCAATTTATTCAACAGAAATTAGCTTCATTTTTTCTCTCTTTTTATTTTATTTTTATTTTTTTATTTTTTATTTATTTTTTAATTTATTTATTTTTATTTTATATTTTATTTTGGGACACCTGGGGCGCCTCTAGGAGGTTTTCACCTTCACTGTTTGCCCCTGGGCGCCCTCCAAGAGGTTTTCACCCCAAGGATCTTTTATTCCTTCTTTCTTTTTTTCTCTCTTTTTGTTTGGGTTTCAAAGTGGTTGGTGGAGTGGAGACAGGGGCCTGCTCCACTACCAGCACTGATTTAACCCAGAGTTTCAATGAACTCCTGCTCCACTACCAACACTGATTTATTTTTATATTTATTTATTTTATTTTATTTATTTATATTTATATTTATATTTATTTATATTTATTTTATTATTATTTATTATTTATTATTATTATTTTTTAATTTAATTTATTATTTATATTTTTAATTTTTAATTTTAATTAATTTTTAATTTTATATTTTATATTATTTTATATTTATATTTATATTGTTAATTTTATTTTAATTTATTTATTTTTTGAGACAGCTAGGGTGCCTCTAGGAGGTTTTCACCCTTACTATCTGCCCTGGGCGCCTCCAAGAGGTTTTCACCCAAGGATCTTTTATTCCTTCTGTCTTTTTTCTCTCTCTCTTTTTTTTGTGTGTGTTCAAAGTGTGGGTGGAGTGGAGACAGGGGCCTGCGCCGCTACTAGCACTGATTTACCCAGAGTTTCGATGAACTCCTGCTTAGAAAGGGGCTTTCTGTAGATTTTCAATCAATGCCCATTGATGAGCATGAGGATGGCTTCTTCATCAATGGTCCTGATAAGGACTGAACCATTGTCGTTGCATTTCTCCACTGTATATGGTCCCAACCATCTTTTCCTCAACTTTCCTTTGAAATCCTTGTATCTTGAATCATATAACAACGCCCAATCTCTTGGATGAAATTGCTTTTCTTTGAGGTGTCAGTCATGCCATATCTTTCTTTGAAGTTGGACTACCTCTGAGTGGAGAAGGGCCTTCATTCTCTGTTCATATAATCCATTCAGCTGAAGTAATCTTTCCTGTTGTGCATGGCTGAGATCTAGGTCCAGCTAAGTTGCCAACCTCAATGTGTTATATTCAAATTCTATGGACAAAAAAGCCTTCTTCCCGTAGACCAGCTCATAGGGTGTGAAACCTGTTGTAGTTTTCCAAGTAGTGTTATAGGGCCAGGTGGCCTCAACCAAGCGATCTGCCCAATCTTTTCTGCTGCTTCTCACCACTTTAGGAAAAATCTCTTCCAAAGCTCTATTAGTGACTTCCACCTATCTATTTGCTTGCGGATGATAAGGGGTGGAAGTTCTATGCTTAATATTGTGATGAGTGAACAGGTCTTCAATTAGGTTAGAGGTAAACTGACTTCCTTGATCAGTGACTAATTCTCTTGGGTAGCCAAACTTGTAGAAGATATTTTCCCTCAAAAAGATACTTTTTCTTTTGTTGCTACCTTGATTGCCTTTGTTTCTGCCCACTTTGTTAGGTAGTCCATGCACACAATGATGTAAGACTTTTGTTTTGAAGGAGGGTTGATAGGACCCACAAAGTCCACGCCCCACTTCTTAAATGGCTTGAAAGTCACTTGAGGTTGTAGGGGCATCTCATCCCTTGGAGTCGGTTTCCCCATCCTTAGACATCGGTCACATTGGCTGATGTATCTCCTAACATCTCGATGAAGAGTGGGCCAATAGTACCCTTCCTGTAGAATTTTGAAGGCGGTTCTTTTTGCTGCAAAGTGGCCCCCATAGGGCCCATCATGATAGGTTAGGAGGATGTCAAAAAATTCCTCCTCCTTGACACACCGCCTCAAAATATGATCTGGGCCAAGTTTAAAAAGATTGCTCCCAATCTAAGTAAATGAGGCACTTTTCCTCACGATCTTGCTCTTCTATTTTGAGGATAGGTATGGTGGGAACTGAGCTGAAACCAAATAATTTGCTATATCAGCAAACCATGGAGAGAGTACTGAAATAACAAACAGGTGTTCATCTGGCATTTGATCATCCACCATCCCTTCTTCACCTACAGGCGAATCTGGTCTAGACAGGAAATCGGCAATAACATTTTCCTTACTTGGCTTATCAACAATGGTTAAATCAAATTGCTGCAATAAAAGTAACCACCTAATGATAAAAGCATTTACATCATGTTTATTCATCAAATACCTAATTGCAGCATGATAAGTGTGTACGAATGTTTGATAACCAGTGATGTAGTGCCTGAACTTGTTTAGGGAATGGACTACAGCTAGGAGGTATTTCTCGGTTACAGTATAGTTTAACTCGGCCTTGGACAGGTTTTTACTGACAAAATATATGGCATATGATAGCTTCTCTTCAACTTGTCCTAAGGTTGCTCCTATGGCTTTGTTCGAGGCATCTGTGTGAATGTGGAAAAGTAGGGCCCAGTTTGGACCTCTCAAGATTGGGGCAGTTACCAGCTTACCTTTCAACACATCCAGAGCCTCTTGACAGTTGTCAGTCCATATAAACTCAACATCTTTCCCCAAAAGACCAAACAATAAAGAGGCTAGCTTACTGAAATCTTTAATGAATCTTCTATAAATCCTACTAAGCCTAGAAAACTCTGAACATCTCTTACCTTTTGAGGAGGTGGGACCCTTTGGATGATAGTAATCTTGTTGGGATCCATCTGTAATCCTTGCTGAGAAATTGTATGACCTAGCATGGTCCCTTCAGTCATTAGGAATTCACATTTTTCAGGACTGAGGGACAGGTTCATTTCAATATACTTGGCTAAAACTTTTCCCAGGTTAGTCAATGCTTCTTGGAAGTTGGAACCACAAGGAGTAAAGTCATCCATATAGATTTCCACTGAATCATGAACCAACTCAGCGAATATACTCAGTACCACTCTTTGGAAGGTGGTAGGAGCGTTGCATAACCTAAAGGGAAGGACCCGGTAGGTAAAGGTACCCCATGGACAAGTGAAAGTGGTCTTATCTTGGTCTTCCAGGGTGATTTGGATCTGATTTACCCGGTAAACCCATCTAGGAAGGAAAATAACTTCTTCCTTGCCAGGCCATATAACACTTGATCTATGAAAGGCAGAGGGAAATGGTCATTCTTTGTAGCTTTGTTAAGTTCTTGATAATCTACACAGATTCTCCACTTCCCGTTTTTCTTGGGTACAAGCACCAAAGGAGAAACCCACTCGTTGTCAGATATGGGGTAGATGAATCCTGCATCCAACAACATTTGCAGTTCTTCTTTGACAATGTCCTTAAAGGCTGGATTCTTCCTCCTCTGAGGTTGCCTGACTGGTTTACAATCCTCTTTAATGTAAATGTGATGGGTATAGACTGAAGGGTGGACTCCTTTCATCTCCTTATAGCTCCAAGAAAAAGCATCCAAATGGCTGTTCAATAAGCTACACAACTCCTTATCCTGAGAGGGAGATAGGGATGAGTTGATCTTCAAGATTTGTTCAGGGCCAAATTACACATTCTTGACTCAGGGAGAGGTTGGATCAGCCACCCAGAGATCCACTAAAGCACTGGCTTGGGTGTCTTCTACCAACTCTTCTAATGGAAACACACTAGGAGGTGGATTTTGAATCAAATTGTCAATAAGGTCATCCTCAGTTTGAGGACCTCCCCTGGTGGCTTCCACTGTGCACAATGGTGCAGAGTAGATTTCATCCTCATCTTCCTCCTCCAACCAGAGAGGTAAGTCATGTTCTAGCAGAGGTTGGGCAAGAGGATATAGGACTAGCTGTTTGGACATATGCCCATTCTTAATGGTCATGCTCCCAGCTTGACAACTGATGTAAGCATCTATAGTAGCTAACCAAGGCCTTCCTAAGATGAGGGGGTACCCAGTGAGTTTTGCCTTTGGCTGAAGGACCAAGAATTCTAGAGGGTACTCCCAAGAATCAATGGAGACCATGACATCTTCCAAAATCCCCTCGAGGGTCACGGTGGAGCAGTCTGCTAACTGTAGTACTATCGAGGTCTTTCTTAGGGAACTCTGAAGGTTGAGTTTGAGCATTGTGTCATTGGTCATTACATTAATGGCAGCCCCTAGATCAAACAGGGTGTGGGGGATTATGGTGCCATTAATGTGGACATCGACTACAGGACTCCCAGGGTCCAGATATTTTGGATAGATTACTTGTCCCAAAATCAGGTCGGACAGTTGTCCTATGACATTGATAGTTGGGGCATCTCTCTTGCGCCTGTCTGGGTGCCTGAAACACTTCTCTTTGATCAATTTTTTGTAGATTGGTACATCTTTTATGGTTGGGAGAAGTGGTATTTTTACACATAACTATTTAAGTTCTTCCAGAAGTTCAGTCTCTTCTAGGTTTGGTTGCGTGGTTCCAGTTAGTCTCTTAGGAAAGGGTGGAATGGCTTTTGGTTCACTTTCCTGTTTCTCTTCTTCGTCCTCCTTAAGAGGAGGTTGGTTGTCTAGGATGACCTTCCCAGATTGTAGGTTGATCTCCTAAATCTCCACAACATAGGTAGGGCATGTTGCCTCTCCAATATATACCTGCTGGGCATGTCTGTTATTGGGGTTCGGGTTCTTTTGAGTAAGCATCTGGGGTTGTCTTGGAGGAGCAGGAGGTAATGGTTGTGGTTGAGTAGGTGGTGGAGGCAACATAGTGGGAGGAGAGTTGTACTGGGGCATCCATCCCTGATGAGGTGCATTCCACTAAGGTTGTGGCTGAACATGAGAATGGAACAAATGAGCAGCAGGTTGAGTATGGTATTGAGATGGATATGACCAAGGAGGGGGTGCGGACCAGGAAGAATGAGCAGGGGGACCCCAAGAAGGTATGTGAGTGGATTGGTTGGGGTTGTAGTAAGTTTGGGATGTCCCTTGCATCCCCTGCTGGTAAGGTCTGGGTCCATGTGGCTTCCTTTGGTTCATGAAGTAGAGTGGTTCAGTGGCTCCTTCAGCCCCTTGGTACATAGCTTTAAATTTGGGTAAGGTTGGGCATTGGTTTTTAGGGTGGTCTACCTCACAAACGAAACATACCTCTATGGACTGCAATGGACACTCGTTCCTAGGATGCTTCCTTGTGCATCTGGGACGAAAGATGGCCAAACCCCTCTCAGCTTCCTCTTGCTTTTGTTGGATTCGGAAGGTAACCATTTGCATGGCAATGGTCTGTCTCACCTCACTTTTGAGGTCTTCCATTTGATTTTCAAACTCGTTTTTGGATAAGGTGGTACTGGCTGAAAGTTGACTCCCCCTACCACTTTTCCGGGCTGCCCTAGAATGGTTTCTAAACAAAACCTTTATGTCATCATAAGGTAGCTGGTAGATGTCTCCCCCAGCCAGCAAATGGAGGGTATCTAGAATGTCTTCAGAGACTCCTCGGAGCAGAACTAGCTTCAGAGATTCGGGGTCAAGTGTGCACCTAGCCCTTTTATAACTGAGTTGGAACCTTTCCTCATAGTCTTCTAAAGATTCATCACTTCCCATGGTCATCCGAAAGATTTCTCCCTTTGTTTCCTTTGACCTACATTAATCCCGATATTTGTTGTTAAAGGCTTGCTGCTTCTGAGCCCAAGTTGTGATACTGTTTCCAGGTAACCCCATGAACCAGCGTAGCACTGCATCCTTGAGGGTAGAGGGAAGGAGTTTCAACTTTTGCTCGTCTTCTGCATAGTCATAAGTTCGACAAAGGACAACAAACTCAAACAAGAAGGTATTAGGGTCTTCAGTGGTCATCCATGGAAGTGAGGTGAGGCTGAGGGACTTATGTTTTTCATTTTTGCATCCCCATTGGTCTCTCGGATGGGAAAGACGCCTTCTATTCTCTCCTCATTTCCTATATTGTTTCTGTGTTCAGCCATGGTCTCAGGAGGAATGTTTTCTAGCTCTTCTTTTGTTATAGGATCTTCTTATATCTATGGAGGTTCACCTATAGGTTCTTCTGGATCACTGCCACTGAAGAAGAGAGAAGGGTGACTCAGTGATGTAGTGGGGGTGTTGGGTAGGAATTTTCCTGAGTTGTCTCTGTTTCTACGAGGCATGAAATGAAATATTTTTGGTTGATTTTTGTTTTGTTCTGCTTGTACCTACAAAACTGAAATTGCTTGAGCAACAAATTGCAACTAGCTAAAATAAACCTTGCTAGAATGAAAATTGCAGAATTGAAATGAAAACAGGAAATGACTAATCTATGTTGCTGAAATGAAATTGCAGAATTGAAATGCTAAGCTACGCTTGCAGAATTGAAATTTTAGAAATGAAATGCTAAGCTACACTTGCAGAATTGAAATTGCAGAAATGAAATGAAAGCAGGAAATGTCTAATCTACTTTTGCGGAAATGAAATTGCAGAATGGAAATGAAACAACTACTCTACTCTTGCTTGAAATAAACTACTTAGCAGAAGGTTGCAGTAGAAAATAGAAGAAAAGCAGTAATCACAAATACTCTGACGCTTCCCAGACAATGGTGCCAAAGACATGGTGAGCTCCAGTATTGCAGCAATAATGCTACAACTCCTAGGACTCCCTACTTTACTTTTATCAACCTGGTAGTTCGTAACAAACTTGTAAGCGACGATGCTATATGCACAAGTACTAGCTCTTACTGCAGGCTGTCACTTGATCAACTGGCACAAGTTCTCTAGGAGCTTAAGCCAACTTCTATGAGTTCTTAGAAGAAGCTTTTAACTGTGATAGATGAAAACTAACTCAAAAGAGGCTAGTCTACTAGCAGAAAGAAGCTGAAAGCTAAAAGGAAATGCAAACCCTAGTAAACCCTAGTTTTACCGACTAACCCTACTGGTGTAAGAAAAGAGATGAAAGCTACTGAAATGGATGCCATTGAATCTTGGAAAGGTAAAATTCATGTGTCTAAGCTACTTTCGAAGGAAAATATGGAAAAAGCATCTTTTTGTATTTTTGAGTAATTTTGCAGAATTATTATGCATGTGCTTTAACTATTTTTGATTGTGCAGAGGTTTATTGATGAAAGGAAATTGAGTGGGTTCTTGCAGGAGGTTGGGAAGGTGATAAGAGGGCCTAAGGGGTCCCTATCACATTTCTAGAGAATTCCACAGTGATCAGATCTCAGAAAATTGCTCGCGTGAACTTCTACAGGAAGTCTGCAGGGGTTCTACAGGAAGTTCTACAGGAACATGACGAAAGTGGTTTGTAGAGGGTTGATGGTGGAAAAAGGGTGGGAAAGTGGAAATGAAGGATGGATAAGGATGTTAAGGGGTCTAGGACTTGGTAAATGAAGCTAAGGAGTGATGAAGATGGTTGGATTTGTTCAAGGAGGGAGAGAGCAATGTTGCACAAAAATGTAGAAATTAGGGCAAGTTGGGAAAGTGTGGCAAATGAAGGGAATAAATCTTGAATTAGGGGTTGGAACAGGTTGTATGATGGAGGAAGGGTAGGTAGGAATGTATTACAGGTGCTCTGCACACTATTTTCCAAAACTGATCGAACAAAGACTGAAAAACCAGAGATATATCTATTTTGACCTAATCTGCCCTTAAAAACCAGAAATATGATGAATAGAAGTTTATAGACAGAAAATCATGCAAGAGAGCTATGGAAACTGAGCAAGAACAGATTTAAACATGAAAACACAACTGATATCAACTTTTCCAACTTAAAATCTAACACTAGCAATTGCACTGGAAGGCAAAAACAATGTTTTTGTGGCAGCAAGTGTGCCTTGGTCTCAGTTCATGGTCCCTAGGAGGGAGAAATGAGATCAAGGACTGCTTGATAGCCTTTTTGTGGATATTTTCTATTACCAAACTATCGAATCAACCTGAAGCATGAAAAACTATCTTAATCATCAAAAACAACCTAAGTAACAAAGCAAGATTTAAACCTAAATAACATAAATTATTCTATGAATGCAAGAAAAACGCATAAAAGTACACAAAGGAGGTACTGGCACTTGGGTTGGGCCCAACCCCAAGAGCTACAGCCTCCTAAGAAAGCTCAGAGCTGGTGCAAAGCGAGATTCATCTTCATTAATAAAAAATAATAGTCATGTCACAAAATTGGTTACAGCAAGAGGTCACAAATGCGCTGAATTCAGAGCTGCACTAAAGTACGAAAATAAACTGTTCGATAGATAAAATACCAAGGCTTGAATCCTTCCTACTTATGCAAATGAGGACTCCCAATAGTCCTCCTTAACTTTATGAGGTTGGCTGCCTAAAACTGCAGTTAATCAGCCACTTCACTAGACCTGGTCGACTGCTCCTTGAAATCATCTTTGGTGGGTTGTTGAACTCCGAGATGATGGTGGAGAACTCAAGGAAGGGGTCATTTAGTGCAAGAGACATCCATCCTATAAATCCTCAGCCTTGTTCCTTCGTATTTGGCTGCCAATTTGCTCATAAATGCCTGACCTTGGTCCAAAAAACGTCCAAGAATCTGCAATAAGCACGTATTAGACTTTGTGGTCAAGTGACTATTCCCATTCACTCAGCTAACATAAATATATTCAAAAGCATGCATAAAACTATAGAGAATGGTGGATTAAAGGAGAATAATAGGAAAAATGAGCCCATAAAGTTACCCATTTTTGGGGCTCATCATATAGTGAGGGGTTGCCTTTTAGGGCAAAAAACCCTAAATTAAACATAACTTCTATCGTTAGATCATCTGCCTAATTAATGGCCCAGATTGAATAGAAATTACTAGACTTTTACAAAGAAAATTTACATCTATTTTAGCTTCGGGGGCGCTGCCCCTGGACCCCCCAGCTGGGGGGCAATTAGCCCCCCCATGCCCCCCTACGTGGAGGGGTGTACAGTCTTCCAAGGGTATACATCCGGCTGAAAACCTTTGAATACAAAAGATAATTAGTCTCCACACCCAACAATCTCCCACTTGGAGACTGATTATAGCAACTCCACTGCTGCTTCATTTTCTGGACAATGACTCCACTTTGGACTTGGCTATTTCTCATCTTCTTCATCATACTTGAAGACCAATTGAAACTGAGCCGATTCTCAGTTTCTCCCCTGTTACAACTTTTGTTAACATATCTGTAGGATTCTGGCTAGTGTTTATGTTTTCCAGCTTCAACCGTCCATCTTCCAATGTTGACTGTATGAAATGGTACTTGAGCTGTATATGTTTAGTCTTGGAATGAAATGTAGATTTATTTGCAAGATGTATGGTACTCTGGTTGTCACTTTATAACTTTCCCAACTCCAGATTTTTAACCAATTCATCCAGAAACCTTTGTAACCAAATCATTTGTTTACTAGCCTCTGTAGTAGCAACATACTCTGCTTTTGTTGTTGAAAGTGTAACAACACTTTGGATTTTTGAAACCCAACTGACAGCTGTTCCACCTACAATAAATACATATCTTGTAGTGCTCCTCTAGTTATCTCTGTCACATGCCATATCTGCATCAACATATCCCTGTAGAGCAATGTTTGAACCACCAAAGCATAATGCTTGATTTGTGGTACCTCTCAAATACTTGAGAATCCACTTCACCGCCATCTAATGTCCTTTTCCTGGATTTTTCATGTACCTACTTACAACTCCCACTGCATGTGCAATATCAGGCCTTGTGCAGAGCGTTGCATACATTAAGCTTCCAACTGCTGATGCATATGGAAATTTAGACATATGAGCCATTTCTTCTTGAGTCTTGAGACAAGCCTCCTTAATTTGAAATGGCTAGCCAAAGGTATACTAACTGGTTTTGCATTCTGCATATTAAACCTTTTCAACACCTTTTCTATGTACTCACTTTGAGACAATGTTAATTTGTGATTCTTCCTGTCTCTAGTTATTCTCATACCAAGGGTTTGTTTTGCAAGACCCAAATCCTTAATTGCAAATGAGTTTGCCAATTTTCTTTTGAGCACATTTATTTCTTACATGTTAGAACCTACAACAAGCATGTCATCTACATACAATAACAATATAATATAGCTGCCATCATTTTTCCTTTAGAGATAAACATAATGATCAGAGTAACACCTAGTATAACCTTGTTCAAACATAAACCTGCCAAATTTTAGATACCACTGCCTTGGAGCCTATTTTAAGCCATACAAGCTCTTCTTCAACCTGCACACTAGTTTCTCCTTCCCTTTTACCTCATATCCTTGTGGCTGCGACATATATATCTCTTCCTCCAAATCCCCATGAAGAAGGTTGTCTTTACATCTAACTGCTCAAAATGAAAATCTTCAGCTGCTACTAGAGTTAGAATAGTTCTAATTGAAGTCATTTTCACAATAGGAGAAATTATCTCATCAAAGTCTATACCCTTTTTCTGTGCAAACCCTTTCACCACAAGTCTAGCTTTATACCTTTTTCTACCTCCATCTTCTTCCTTCAACTTGTAAACCCATTTATTCTGCATGATGTTTTACCTGCAGGCAACATGATTAAGTCCCAAATCTGGTTATGTGCCACAGAGTCCATCTCTTCTTTCATGGCTTGCTCCCACTTCTTCCTGGTTTCTACCTGCACTGCTTCTTCATAACATTTTGATTCACCAAAATCAGTCAACAATACATAATATAATGAAGGAGAGTATTGTTCAGGGGGTCTACTTATCCTAGTAGATCTTCTAACACCACTTTCAGGTGTTTATGGTGCTTGTTGCTGTTGTGGTTGTTGTTCTCACTGTTGATCATTATGATTTTTAGGCACCATTACTTTTCTTGTGATATCGTTAAGCACTGTGTATTCTCTGTTTTCTTTTTCCTGTTTCGTTTCCTACAGTTGATCCTTATAAAAAACCTTTTCATTGAATATTACATCTCTGCTCCTAATGATTATATTTTTTTCATAATCATAAAAGCAATAACCAAAATCATTAACACCATATCCAATAAAGGTACATTTCTTTGATTTTGCCTCATTGAGCTTTGTTCTATTTTCTTTATTAATGTGGACAAAGGCTTCACAACCAAAAGTCTTTAAAAAAATATTAGTTTACTTTTTTACCTATCCATGCCTCCTCTAGAATACCACCATCTAAGGAACTTGAAGGCCCTCCGTTTATTAGATAAACAACAATATCTACAACATCTACCCAAAATTGTAAAGGCAATATTGCATGAATGTCCTGTTTATCCTTTCTAATACACGCTCCATGATTGTCCTGTTTATCCTTTCTGATACACCAGTTTCTTGTGGTGTTCCTAGAACTGTCTTCTTTCTGTGAATTCCATTCTCAGAACAGTACCTATCAAACTATTTGCTGCAATATTCACCCCCATTGTCTGATTTAAGACGCTTCAACCTTTTTCCTGTCTCATTTTCAACCAAAGCTTTCCATTTTTTGAAAGTATCAGATACATCAGATTTATTTCGAATACAATAAATCTAGGTTTTTATGGTTGCATCATCAATAAAAGTAACATAATAATGAGAGCCACCAAGAGATGATACCTGAGTAGGTCCCCATACATCTATATGCACAAGCTCTATTTTTTCACTCTTCTTTTCTTTTCCAACTCTAAGGAATCTGACTCTCTTCTGTTTTCCATAAACACAATCGCCATAGAATTTTAAATCAACATGCTTCAAACCGGCAACAAATTTATTGAGTAAAGAATCCGCATCCCCTTCTTACTCATGTGCCAGAGCCTATGATGTCATAATGTTGTATCTTATCCTATAGAGGTTAAAGCATTAACCGAATTAGAAATACCATTGCATAAGTACAATGTACCAACCTTGTCTCCTTTTGCTATTACCATGGATCCTTTAGTGACCTTCCAGGTTTTATATGTGAAAGTAGTTATGCAACCTTCACCTTCCAACTGGCTTGTTGAAATTAGATTTTCTTTAGATCTGGAACATGCCTTACCTCCTTCAATAGCCATTGATTTCCATTCTGTTGTTTTAGGAAAACTGTACCCATTCCAATGATTTTACAGGGTTTATCATCACCCAATCGAACCTGTCCAAATCTCCTTGAACATAATCATGAAAATGTTTTTTATCAAGTGTGGCATGGAATGAGGCCTCTGAATCTACCACTTAGGCATCAATAATATTTTCTAGTGAAAGAATCAAAGCATCTTGTAACACATCACCTATTACATTCGCTTCATGATTAGTTTCTTGCTGCGCATCTCCTTCTTTTCCCTTCCGAGATTTGCAGTCTTTCTTTAGGTGTTCTTTCTTCCCGCATTTCCAGCACACTATCCTTGATCTGGAGTTGGATCTGCCTTTTCTTGACTTACCGCGATATTCTGGGCTCTTTCCTCTTTCAATTTTTCTTCCCCTAGTCTCTGCAGTCAAAGTATTACTTGATGTCTCACCAGAGCTTTTCCGTCGCATTTCCTCACTAAGGATTACACTGACAACATCATCAAAATTTAAAGTACTAGATCCAGAGACAAAGTTACTAATGGCCATAACTAAAACATTCCAACTTTTTGGCTATGAGCATAGAAATAACAAAGCCATAACTTCATCATCAAAAGTTGCCCCTACAGAACTTAACTGACTTGTAACTGTATTAAAATCATTTAAATGATCAACAACAAATCCACCTTCTGACATCTTCATATTAAATAAACGCTTCATAATAAATACCTTATTTGAGGCCGAGGGCTTTTCATATAGTTTGGCTAATGTCGATATTAAACCCTCTATTGTCATTTCCTTTGAAATATTAAACACTACCAACGCCGCTAGGCACAACCGTATTGTTCCAAGTGCCTTTCTGTCGAGAATATCCCATTCTATGTCTGTCATACTCATTGGCTTCTTTGTCTTTCTGCTCAATGGTAGGTACATATGTCTCTGATACAGATAATCTTCCATCTGCATCTTCCACAGCTGGTAGTTTTGGCCATTGAATTTTTTGACCCTAAACCTACCATCTTCCGCCATTGCTCCCACTCGAACCAGGAACCCTTCTCTCCTACGAGTTTATCAGTGAAATAGACCTTCAGCTCTGATACCAGTTGTTAGAAAATTATATATTATAGGGCAATGGAACACCTAAAATATTGCAGAAATATAAACACAGAAAACACATAAAACAAGAGAGACACAGATATACGTGGTTCACCCAGTTTGGGCTACATCCACGGAGAAACAACCAGTCTTTCTTTTATTATATTATCCAACAAATTGAAGAGATACAACCTACAGTAGATCCGCTGTAACTCCCTCTTCGCTCTCAATATCCTCTCTCTTCCTCACTTAGAATACAAATATACATAGACACAATACAATTCCCTCATATATAGTGAGGGGTTGTCTTCTAGGGAAAAAACCCTAAATTAAACATAACTTCTACATTTAGATCATCCGCCTATGAACGATCCAGATTGACTAGAAATTACTAGACTTTTACATGGAAATTTTACATCTATTTTTAGCTTTGGGCGCACTGCCCCCAGACCCCCCAACTAGAGGGGGATTAGCCCCCCCCGGACCCTCGCTAGGGGGACAAGTCCCCCCCCAAAACCCCTCACGTGGAGGGGTGTACAGTCTTCCTGGAGTATACATCTGACTGAAAACCTTTGAATACAGAAGATAATATGGCTCCACACCCAACAAAGTTCACATCAGCTTCACTCTTTGTGAAGCCCAACTTGGTGAAGTAGTTGTCAATCCTGGTGTACCAAGAACGAGGTGCTTGCTTCAACCTGTACAAATCTCTCTTGAGTTAGCACACATGTGACTCACGATCGAAGGTCTCAAATCCTTTTGGCGGCTCTATGTACACCTCTTTGTCAATCTTCCCATTGAGGAATGTAGTCTTCACATCCATCTGATGAATCTTCCAACCCATATGTGCTGATAGTGCCAACATCGATCTGATAGATGAGTACCTTGCTACAGGAGCAAAAGTCTCATCATATTCAATCCCCTCGACCTGTGAGAAACCACGGGCAACAAACCTTGCCTTATGTTTCTCCACATTACCATCAGCAACTTGCTTTACCTTGTAAAGCCAATGGGAACTCATGACAGACTTGTTCTTCGGTCTTGGAATCACATCCCAAACACTATTCCAAACTATGGAGTCATACTCTGCCGTAGAATCAACCCAAATTGGCTGCTGCACTGCTTCTTCAAAGGAAGATGGTTCGATCTCTACACATTCCCCAACAAGGGCCATGTAACTAGTGTACCGCTTAGGTGACCTCCTCTGTCTGCGCTGAGAAGATGGATCTCCCACATTCTCTCTCGCATCCGTCAACAATCTATCAGCCTCCCTTGTGCGTTTTTGCCAATCTCTGGAAGACTCTGCATGAATGGATGTCTCCACTCCTGGAACCTCTACATGCGGCTGCTCCACATTAGTCTGAGGCTCGTCCTCCCTATGAACCAAAAGTTCCTCCTCTGCCTGCATCTTGAGTTCCCTCTCAAGGGAAACTCACATGGCCTTCAGCTCATCGAACATAAAGATCTATGCGAACCACTGTCCTCTGACTGGTAGGCAAATACACCTGATAGTTGTGGGGAGTATCTGTGTACCCCAAGAGTATCCCCAACTCTGCTGTCAGATCTAGCTTCTTCTGGGAATCCTTGGTCACATGGTAATAAACCAATGAGCCAAAGATCCTCTAGTGTCTTCATTCCAAGTATGCAATGTGGGCTTCTATTCTGCAGGTAAACTAATATGTTTCATGTCTCAGCCCACAAATGAAGTGGTATGCCTTGGTCATACATCATCGCTCGAGCTGACCCCACAATCATTCTATTCTTCCTCTTGGCCACCCCATTCTACTGTGGGTTATGAGGTGCCATCAACTCTCATTTAATTCCTTCTGCTTCACAAAAGTCCTTAAACTCTTGACAGACATACTCTCCACCATTATCACTTCGCAAGGCCCTGATCTTCTTTCCTAATTCTTTCTCAACCAAGGCTTTGAACTCACAAAACCTTGAGAAGGTTTGATCCTTCTTCTGCATGAAATAGACCCAGAATCTATGAGAAAAATCATCAATGAAATCACATAATGCCTTTGTTTAGCAGTGGATATTGTCGAGAATGGTCCACACACATCTTTATGAACTCGCTCCAAGATTGCTTTAGCTCGACTGTCTCGATCATGAAAGGAATATTTTGCATACTTACCCAAGGTACAACCTTTTCATGTGTCCACTTGCTCAAGTTTACCTTTGGGAAGTCCGGTAGAAATCTGTTGCATTATCTTCAAGGGCCCATGATGCAAGTGCTCCAACCTTCTATGCCATAACTCGCCAATATCTTCGCTTTGCACCAATTTTTCTTTGGAACTCAATGCAGCACAGTCATCTACCTCTACCTTGTATAGATTCTTCACTCGAATCCCAATCCTTTTGGTATGAACCGTGGCTATGTCGCGATGTTGGAAGAAAAAGCTTGTGATGTAGTCTTCAGTCCAGGTGCATACTTTACATCAGTCAGGGTGAGAGGAGCTCCATTCTCCCTCTGAAACATAATCGTACCTTCACCTAAAACACAATAATTTCCATCATCGCCCATCTCAATGGGCATCTAGAGGTCTTTCTCCTCCAAGGTATTGAATAAACTCTTATCGCTGGTAATGTGGAATGAGGCCCCACTGTTTAGGTACCAAACACAACCCACCATCGATGAAACCATGCATGCGATGAGGGTAAAATCCAATTCGAACTGTGAGGCCAGTGCCTCACCATATGATCCTTTCGAGGATCCCTTCTTGGATTTCTTCAATGGACAATTAGTTGCATAATGGCCCACCTCATGACAATTAAAACATCTCACTTTAGATTTGTCAATCTTCTTCCATCCATGGGAAGAACTCGTTTTGGAATGGGAAGCCTTCCCTTTCCCTTTCCACGCCTTACTTTCTAAGGCTAGATTTTCTTCATCATCATGCTTATATGAAGAACCATCTCTGGTGCTTCTCCTGATCTCCTCCTGCATCAGATCCGACCAGAGTCATTCCCAGTCTGGTAGTTTCTCTCTTCCATTAATTGAGTCCTGGTAGCTATGCCAGCTCTTAGGAATACCGAGGAGAACAAGACTCACCATATCATCATTAGTTGTCATGATTCCTACACTTCCAAGCTCATCTCTACAGGTGGTGAGCTTGTTTAGATATGTTGAGATTGTGTCGCACTTTTCACACTTGATTTTTTGAAGCTTGTCCTTCAGCGCCAGCTTCCTATGGTTTCTACTGTTTTGATATAGATCCTTCAATGTCTTCCACATTGAAAATGGAGTCTCCTTCCCATGGAGACTCGAGACAATATGGTCTCAAACTCCCTCCAAAAGAATCTTCCTCACTCTTGCCACACATTTCTTCCATTTTGCCAATTCTTGGGCATTAGCTGCTGCTAGCTTGGGGACTTCTTGATCAATGAAGTCCTTCAAACCTTTGTCCTTTAATACCACTTCCATGTGATCCTTTCATGCTATGTAATTTGAGCTACCATCCAGGGCATACTTGAGTCTCAAGCCATTGAATGCCATTGGTGAACTTTGAGATGTGATAAGAAATCGATTTTGTATCTATAATCAAGAACTTCAGACTTCGAAATTCTCCCTTCTTTGTATATTGTTCTCCGCTTTGACCACCTTTGCTCTGATACCATGTAGAAATTCTCACTGTAGATTAAACTGATTATGCAATGTACTAAAGAAAAATACTTAATCTACTTCTACAATAAAAATTGCGGAAGCTTAATTTATTTTGAGCAAGATCAAACATAGCACATATAATAGAGAAGAAGATTCAATCACACATGAAACACAGAAGAATACTGTGGGGAAAGCCTCAACTAAAAATGCTGCTATCTGTATTATCATACAAGTGGAAATATCTCAGACAACACATATTACTTTCCCTTTGTCCTCCAAGCCTCCTATTTCCTTGTGCTATTTCTCCTAGGTGATCCAGCTATAACTTGTGTGATTCTCACCTCACACATTTCTCTGACCCCTGTAGTAACTGCGCAATCCTCAAGGAATGAATTCCTTCTGCGTGCAAGAGATATTATCATAGGAATATTCTAGCAACTAATAGTACATTGTCCCTGCCTTTAATCTTAACTAGGTCTTTGTCTGAACTGACATGCATGAGTTATTTATGAGAGAATATTCAGTTATCTAGAGAACACTAGTTGCATGCATGCATGCATTAACTAACTGAACTCACAAATAGTTCCACAAACTATTTGGAACTAATTTAACTGGACTTAACTCAGTTAACTGAGCTAACTAATTACAACTCAAATACAACTCATCCTTATCTCCTTAATTAAGGGATAACTTCCTCAATCAAAGGGATAACTATTACCTGTCTTCACAAAGACTTCATGTTTGAATTTCACTAGCTAATTAACTCAAGATGAATTAATTAATTATTTTTCAAACAACTGGTGAGACTAAATTCGAATTTTAATTCAAGGACAAATTAAAATTGGAATATATCCTGAAATGCTATCTATAACATTTCTATTTTTAACATTTCTTGTTGCTATTTTCAACAACCAAAACCTGCTAAAAACTAGAAAAATGCCCAAAAACTTGAAAATTTGCAAAAGTTACTCAAAATTTCCTCCATTGACCCTCTGAAAGATAAGTCAAACTATCAAGGATGCATCAACATGCATTTACAAGTTATCCTTCTTGTTGAGCTCCTCTATGGTTTTCTTGAGATTTGTCTTCATTCTCTTAACCCTAATTTGGCAAATCTTGTTCCGAGTGTAGTAATTCCTAGCCACGTGCCTTTGCAAGTTGGTGGCCCTGTTGGCCCTTTCAAGGAGTTTCTCTAAGTTGCAATTAACATTATCCAACAAATACTCTATGTCTTTCTCAACATCTTGTTCAATGGATGGGTTAATGTTTGGCTACTCCAGAGGTGTAGATGGTTCACTTATTTGGTCTCCTTTCCTCTTCATTCTCTTGGTTCTAGGCCTCTTTGGCTTGACTTGAACCTCAATATCCTCCAATTTTTTTGAATCATTCACTTTCTTACCTTTGCCTACCTCATCTTCTACGCCAATTCTAGGTTTTGACATTAGCATTTGATTCACTTTGAGTTGCCTATTTTCCTGCTGCAAAAATGCAATCATGTAGTTTTCTTTAGCCAAATGATATTTCAACTCTCTAACCTCAACCTCTTTCTCCATGACAAGCTGCTTCAATGGTTTTCCCTATTTCCCATGAACATGCTCATGAAGTGATGTCTCATGGTGATTTCAAGATGCTTCCTTGTCAACTGAAGTAGGCTTGGCCCTTTCCTCTCCTCTAGGAGCAAACACAAGTCTCTTCCCTCTGATGTAGGTCTGAGTGATTTATGACCTAGGTTTCTTATTTACTAGAACTATGCTAGATGAGCCAACCTCCTTGGTTTGGATGATGGTGGTGGTTTACTGTGGCTAGTAGGTTGACTAGTAGAAGGCAGAAAAATTGTGGACTACATCAAGGTTTCCCAAGATATGTTCTTCTATCCAAGAAGGTGTAGGACAATGATTTTAATCAAATCATGGTGGTAGAAGCTAGCTTGGTGGTCACCAATTTTGGATTTCACTTTCTTTTCCATCTTGACAAAATTTATGTAAAGATAGTGAGGTAGGTTGAGAGGCTTTACACCGGTGAAGTGCATCAACAATCTGACATGATACTAATGATGAACTTCATTAATGGAGAAAATCTTTAAAGCAACAGTCTAAAAGTAAAAACACTCTTGGGAGCCTCTTTGAATTTAATTTTGATGAAAGCCCTATAATTTGCAATGTCCAAATCTGAATTTTTGAACCACTCTTCCCCACTATTTGGAATCCATATGGTAGAAGCTATGGTCTCTGATGAAATGGTAAAGTCCACCCTTGAAATATTGACCTTATCGCCTCTAAGTTTTATGTCAAACACGCTGGTTAGTTTAGCATGATAACCTACTTGTTGGATTTGTTCACAAAACCTTAGGCAACTAGCATTATGAAAACATTGATTAGAAAATGGTGAGGAGACCAAATCTTGAGTGTTAAGGGGTTCAAACCTTGACACTTGTCCTCCCTTGTTGTGGGTTTTCTTTTCATCTTCCATGTTTCAAATGTTGCACATCAAACTAGGTTATGAGGAAATGGAAGAAAAAATTTTTAATTAGGGAAACTGGGACTTAGGTTTTGTGATTTGAAGTGAGGGGAAAGAGGCGTTGGGGAGGAAATTAAGCAATGGGAAAATTTTGGGAGGTGGATAGAGGTCTTAGGGAGCTTAGGGAAGTGAGATATAGGATAGGGAGTGATGGGAAGGGAATCAAACAATTTTTACACAACCCATGCTACCCTTTCTACTGAAAGCATAGCATAGGGTTTTGGTTTTGCCCTAGAAGCTATGGGGATGAAAGGGAAGGGTTAGAAATGATAGAGGGGATGAATTTCAGTGTGAGGAAGGGTATAATTTATAGGGAATTTAGTTTAGCTATGTGCAAATAAAACCATGGAGTAAAAATTGAAAAATGTAGCGTGGAAACCCTAGGAAAAAGTTCCAGACCCAAAAATTGAAAAATTCACTTTGCTGAGGTGTTGATTGCTTTAATATTAGTTGTACTGAGATGGAGAGGTATTCATCTTCTATAGAAAATGCTAGGAGCTATTCATTTTCCTCATACCTCAGAAAACACATCGTTGAGATGAAAATGTAGCGAGGAGCACAAAAACGTAGCAAGCAATCTTGAAAACACAGTGAAATGGTGGAAATGCACTTTGAGAGTGAGTTTCGATGATGAGTGAGTCTTGTGAGTTATGAGTGATAAATTGGAGGTTTTTTGTACATGTGAAATGAGTGATAGGAATGTTTGGAAGTCTTTAAAACATACAAAATCACCTTTTCTTATATGTATCAAAGGATGACAATATACCTTTTTAAAACTTACAAAATCACCTTTTCTTGTATATATCAAAGGATGACAATATATATTTTTCTTTTGCAGCAATATCTTCATAAATGTTTGCTTGATACCTTTATTAACTTACATGTTATATACCTTTGATGTGAAGACTTAAAACACATAAACATGATGGCTCTTTGCCTTGAATTTGGACATAGTAATGACAACAGTGGTGGAAAGCCTAGACCAATACTTATATACTTGACACTTCAGCTGATCCAAGACCAAAAATGACATGACCATGAAAACTAATGAAAACCATGATTACTGAAGGGAATAACATTGACCTAGACTCAAAAACCAATGATCAAAATTTTTATTTGAAGACCTATTGAAACCATAAAAAAATTGACCTAAGACCCTAGCAAAACTTTGAAAGAGAATATTTTGATCATTGGTGACTGACATCAGTGACAGGCATTAACATTGGCTCCAGCTGGGGATGGAAACTCCTTTAGGAGGTGTTAAGAACACCGTAGGCCAAGTAGCCTTATCCATTGGGCATGGAGTCAAAACACAAAGAGAAAACTCAAAACTGAAAACTGACTGACTAACTGACTTCGACAAATAATAAAAAAACAAACTGAATCTTTCAAACCAATAGCTGGTCAAAGAAACCTTATGGCCTTATCCACGGGCTTCAAGCTCCCATGATAGCTAATTCATACTCCGAAAAGAAATTAAATTGGTATGTAGAATGATAATGAAAATTTCCATAAATTTCTCAAGTAAGGTAGTGCTTGAGAAGCCTACCATTGATTTCTCCCCCTGAATAATATTGTCCATTCATTTACTCAAGCAGATAAGCATTCTTTCCTCTCAAAGTCGAGATTTTGTACGATCCTTTCCACATATTTTCAAACTTACCGTGCTTGCCCTTCTCTTCATTTTGTGCATCCCAATGAAGGACTATATCTCCCAAGTTGAAATCATCTGATTTAGTCTTGCATCATTGATCTAAATTTGAAACTACTTGAAAAAGGTTTGCAAGGTATTCAATTCAGTATTAAACATGATTAAAACATTCCGATGTCTTGCAGTAAAGAAACCAATGAAGTTTTCAGCTGTTCATGAACCATTCAAGCATAGCAGAAATATTTCCTTTGACTGTTTAACACATCAAAATGAATTTTTTCTGCAAAATAAATCAACCACATATGCAAAAGAAGTTGATGAAGCAGTTCACCCCTCCTTGGCTACGTCTGCTGGGTCCAAGGATCCCAAATGGGTCAACCCTCGTTTTGATTAAATGCTCAAAATGAAATTACAGCTGAATAGAAGTCTCTACAGGTGAAATGGAATATAAAATCAGATTCATAACACATGAATCCTTCAGGATTGACTGCTCGTTCACCTCCAATGGATACTTGCAACCTGAAACAGTTATCACAATACTGGGCCCTGGTGGCTCCTAGAACTTTCACGGCTCCAAAACCTATGCAAATGACCTCTAATGGCAAAAAGACTTATGCCAATGGCTTCAGAACGTCCAAAATACCCAAAATAAAAAAAAAAATTCGTCCAAAACCGCCTTTCCTAGCCAATGTTATGGCCATTTAATGGAAACTGCCAATTTCCCCTAAAAAAACTCCAGTTAACTAACTGTAGAGGCCAGTTAGGGCCGCCAAATATGGCGGGCCCGCCAATTTTGGCGCCCTCCGCCAAATGTGCCGCCAACTAAACTTAACTGCCCACCAAATCCGCATGTGATCACGTTGGTTGGCTCGGCGGTTATCCTTGGAATTCGCGCCCGGTTATGTGCTGGCCCCTGGTTCAGGGGGCGTGGTCATATGATAAGGGAGGGCTGGCCCCCCAAATATTCCCGCCCACCATGATTCAAAACTTAAAAATCATTAATTTGGTTGACTGTTCAACGTCTCAGGCTTGGCGCAACGGTAATACATTGGAGTAATACGTTGGAGGTTAGGGGTTCGAATCACCACCCTACCAACAAGTTTTAATCATACGCGCCCATACTTGGCTGACATCTTCTTGGGGCCACATGGCGGCCTCCGGGCTTGCCACATGGCAGCCTCTAATTGGTCCGTCCCCACGGAATATTTTGTGGAATATTCTGTGGAATATTCCGTGGAATATATATAT
>APFE031685990.1:302414-326085 GCA_000404065.3 Pinus taeda
GGTAAATTCATATGTCCCTTTGACTTTTAATTTAATAATAATATAACTAACTATCAATTTAATAATCAATTAAACTAACTGTTCCCCGGTCAAATTTAGCCGTTAGTCAATATAGCCGTTGCCTGGTCAAGAATTATAGCCGTTGGAGGTTCTGCTCTGACTGTTTAACATGCAAAGCTTGATCTGATTCTTCAACTTGTCCTGACGATGAACCACACTGGTTGGTTCAAAATGCGTCGACAAATGAAATAAAATAGTTAAAACCCCTAGGTAAATTCATATGTCCCTTTGACTTTTAATTTAATAATATAACTAACTATCAATTTAATAATCAATTAAACTAACTATTCCCTGGTCAAATTTAGCCGTTAGTCAATATAGCCGTTACCTGGTCAAGAATTATAGCCGTTGGAGGTTCTGCTCTGACTATTTAACATGCAAAGCTTGATCTGATTCTTCAACTTGTCCTAATGATGAACCACACTGGATGGTTCGAAATGCGTCGACAAATGAAATATCATGTGATTTACGCCAGAAAATCTTTCATAATCTTGATATGGATCACAGAAGCCTCAATTCAACAATCAAGTAATAATTATTAACCTTATAAATTAAATTTTATTAAAAAAAAACAGCTATTATCAATATTAATTAAATTTATTATAAGTAATAATATAAATATTAAATTAACAATATTATTATAAATAATTTAATATATTAATATAAAAAATTATTAATTAATTAAGAATATTCTACATTTCAAAAAGAAGGCTTGCACCTTGAGGAATTTGATCTCTCTCGGCGCATGACAGATCCAGAGTTAGATGGATCTAGGCTATCTGCATAAGAAAAGACAAGTATAACATCTCGTAACTACTTGTGGTTATTGCTTCAGTTGACCAAGTGGAATATAAATACAATTCAATTCACTCATGTATTTTGACTTCTGAGCTACAATTTTCCCATTGTTTATTTCTATTAAACAATTTCCTTGCTCCATGTAAAAACCCCATCATGCTTGCCTGCTATCCTTGTTCTTTATGATAATCTAAACCACAAAATTCCTTTTTAGAATGACACGAGAAGTATTACCGTCAGCATGTGAAAAGCAAAATATTATTGTTCGGCATTTGGCTAATCCCGTGCCAGCAGATGTCCTGTTTTATCAAAAGTAACTTCAGTAAAATTGTCCACAGATTTGCTACACTTCATCCTCAAGGAACCTCCAATGTATGGTGCCAAGAATGCCAAGAACAAGCCTCATAAAAATGTCTATACAAGATCAAAATTCAGTGGCACTTAAACAGCCTTTAGATATGTGTAATAAACCCTAAGAAAAGACCTTCCAGCCATCAAAAAATTACTTCTGAAAACCTCAAAATGCCACAGCCAAACCGAAAATTGCTCCCACAGATGTATCAGCGAATGACCTCAGAAAAAAATGAATGATCTCCTTCTCAAGGGTCGAATTTCTTTTGCCTGAGGACCTGCGCCTCTGTGGTGGAAAGTTGCCACAGAGAGATCCAAATTGATCCACAGAGGAGGCCGAAAACCTTCAACAGAAAGCCTCAGAAAATTTTCATGGACGTCTACCAAAAAGGGGCTGAGTTACCTCAGCACTTTAGCCACAAAAGGAGTCCAAGTACACCATTTTCATCCAAGAATTTGCCCACAGTATCAGTGATGTAAGGTCAGAAATACCCTCTGAATTGTCCTCAGGAGATGTGCCTCAGGGAGGCCAAAATAGGGCCTCAGGGTCTGTGCACTGTTACAGGAGTACAGCGCTAGAGATGTGCAAAATTGCAAATATCCCCACAAAGTAACCCCAAACAATTGCAAGGAATATGTGTTGTAGATAGCCACAGAGATCTATCATAAACCCAGCCAGAAGCCAACAAGAAAATACAAACAATACAAGCCCAAAAACCCTTCTGAACTCCGCCTTCTACTTTTTGTTATGCATTCTTCTCAGGTCTCAGATAATAGACAAATTTTGCCTAAGAAAATTGAGTTCATCATTCTTTCCTTTGGAGAGGACGATTTATTCAATATATATAGATCAATGTTTTACAACCCGGCCGAGTCAGAACCAACCCGGCCGAGTCGTTCCGGGTCGATGGCTTGGGAACTGACTCGGTCAAAGAAACGGAACGGTCGGCCGAGTCAGCAATGACCCGGCCGAGTCACTCAATGACTCGGCCGGGTCATTGCTGATCGCCGACCCGGCCGGGTCTGCTAAAAAAACGGCCGGGTCACTGGCCACATGTTTCCCAAAGCTTGATTGATCAAACCAACAAACCACTCTGTGCCTTAATATGTATTCAAACAAGAAAACCAAGAGCTGGGACTTCCCTTTTTAATGACAGTTGGAATAACCTCCAAACAAGGGACCAACCGTTTTCAATTTGCTTCAATATCAAACTTACAGGAATTGGCTCGAACCAAATAAGAATTTGAAGTATGCTCATTTTAAAGTGCATGTCAGCCGAGGTTAATTTACAGGTCATCCCTACAAGTTACATCATCATTTGATACTTTTTGATGTCGATCCTAAACTATTGTGTATGTCTGTCCGACTAAATATTACTTCAATGTTGCTCAGGTATATACATATATATATATAGTGTTATTTTTCAATATCTTGCGTGTGCTGGAGTTGAGAATAGCTCTGCAATTTGTTACACTCTCCAACAGCTTAAAATGCACCTGATAGGTCTCACTCTCAAGACAAAGTAAGGGAGGATCTGTCATCTGGCTCATCCAAAACAATTCCTCAACCTTCAAGTACAGAGCATAGTCACTGTTCACTTCATGTGCCTGAAAAATTATAGAATAGAGTACGTCTAGAAGTCCCATTGTATATGGTGGTGACAGTTGTTCCCCATTCATCTTCCTTTGATGCCAATTCTTCATCTTGAGTGATGAGCTTCCTTTTATTGTAACCAAAAGGTGAGCAACAAGAGGCGAGGCATTCTCTTTTATAAGTCCATTTCATATATGTTGTTTTCAAGTGGCTTCTACAAGCTGGAAAGACCATCTATTTCTAGCAGAGTTTCATGATCATCTCCTCACACTGTGGTATCTTCCTACTGATCCGAATATACTGTAACTGTTTCTCCAAATTTCCAAATTGTACAGCAAATTGCCCATGCAGTGTCCTTAATTTCGTCTTAAGAAACAAAAATGATTTTATGCAAGAACAGGCTTTAAAAAATGTCTCAGCTTTCCAACTAATGTGGACAGTTATCAGAGATTACAAATGTATTGCCATTGGGTACCTATAATGGATTGGTTCATGAGCCTACTTTGATCATATGTTGTCTTCCATCTATATTATAATGAAAATCTTTAAAATTATGTTTAAAATCTTCAAAATTATGTTTTTTTATCAAAAAACTAAATATTTAATGTATTTTTTACAACGACCGAGTCATTGAAAACGAGTCGGCCGAGTCATTACCGTTTCGGAGTCAGAGTCGGAGTCATTGCTCGGCCGAGTCGGAGTCGGAGTCGGAGTCTTAAAACATTGATATAGATGATGGAGGGGCCAACATGGCCTAATAGACAAGAGCTGACGTTTCAAAATTTTGAAATTTCAAATTCAAAATTTGGAGCCAAAACCAGCCGACTTAATTTTGAATAGTACTTTTGCCTTTGACAAGGATTTCTTCTGCAAGCAAATTTGACTAATATAAGCCCATCATAGTTTAATTTAACTTTCTTAAAAACAAAAGCCACCAATAAACAAATAAATAAGCTGCTTGTTGAAGCTTCTTTGGGGCTTTTAAACACAAGATGGAGCTTCAATCTTTAATCAAGCATATCTCCTCAACCATGAGGAGTTATATGGCATGCCACCTTTTGTCGCTCAAGATGTATAGACACCGCGACAACGACTCAGATCGAGGGTTGTCACCCTGATCCCCAACCTCTCTATTTAAGATATCTCCCAACAGCAAACTATGGAGGATAGACCCTATGGCAATAAGATGAAGAAGAACTAGTTACAATTCGGGAACCAACTAATTAGGGAGACACAGCTGAGTGACCAAATACTTGTTTAGATGTTAAGGATTCGATTAGATTTATAACATTTGAAACCAGTGCCTTATGGAGTTCAATACTCTTGTTTTACAAATTTTGAGACCAAGTACAGGATGGACAATTGTTGCTTTGATGAGTACTATCCTATATGAAAATGCAATTCTTATGACTTAAGTGAAATGCAGGAATCTTTATTGATTTTACTTAAATGTCTATTCTAAATATGTCATTTGATCTTTGTCTGTATTGAGCCTAAACTTTATAGCGAATGGCAGATAGAAGTCAAGGTGAAGCACACGAGGGTGTGATTAACGATCCCTCTCCTTGAAATCTAACATACCCGGTGCCTCCAGTGTTGCAAAGGCTGTGACTCTGACAACTGCAAGGTCACCGTTTTAGACACTAAAAAGACTAGACCTCTCAAGAGAAGACACAAAAATGTTTTCATCTATCTTTCAACCAAGCTTATGTTTGGAAGTCGATTATTAAATGCAAGACTAACTTATAATGTAGATGCAATATGAGATTAATGGATGATTGATGAAGCGAAATTGTTTAAACCTTAAAAACACTTAGATTACGATTTATTCTGGGTTATGTCACTAAGTACTTAAACAAGGCTACAACTTTAATCTCAAGGATAAATATTCATTTTACAAGATACTGAAATGAAACTTACATAAGATATACAATTTGTCACAAATCTGCAATTCAGCACTTAGCCAAACTTCAATGTAAAGATGCCCAGAACAATCTCTTGAAATTTCAAAGTAAATTATCTAAAGATGCCCAATTTGCAATTAGATCATAAGCTAATCAACTATCTTCAGATAATACAGATGGAAAAAATTATCTTCAATGCCACTCAGATCAAACACAATTAGCACCTTTATCATTCACAATTAAATGGAACAAGAGCAAATAGAAATTTAGATGCCAATAATTCCTTACAGCTATCTGCTTGACCAAATAAGTGAGACTAACTTTCTTAGGCAGTGAGCTTATATGTGTGTGGTAGCAAATTCAGCTCAAGAAATTAAAAGAGAAAACAATCATTAAATGTTCCCAAATATCAATGCCCAAAATTGCTTTCAGCCTTATCAATAAGGCAAACAGTGAGGACAGCAGTAGATTTACTTTCAGTGGTTTGATTTCAGAGATGCATTCAGAATATCAATACATTACTAGTGAATTTTAGATGCCTAGTTCATGCCCAATCAGTGAACAAAGACGAATTCTGAAATGTATTACCTTCTCAGTTGTATTTAAAGTGCAATTCAATGCTAATGATCAGACTTTAGAAAAAATTAAGACAGTGAATCAGATTTGAAATTTTAACCCAGCTATGTTAATCCGTGTCATTGTTTAGAAGCTAGTGTTTTGTTTAAATGAGATAGAGAAAGAGCAGAGGTTTAGAAGAAGAACCTTAAGGCCCTGGGCCTTTGAAGCGATCTACCCAAATTCCTTCAGTGATCAGGGAATGCCTTCTCACCCACAGTTCAGATATGAAACCAAACCTTGCCTTAACTCGAAAAATTAATTTTGAAATTTTTATCACGGTGAGGAAATTTTTTGAATTTTGTGACAGTGATTAAGGGTAGATGTTTGTTAAATTATGGTACGTTCTATGCTTAGAGCAGTTTGCTTCTTTTCTTCTTATTAGCCACAGATTAGCAATCATATATAACACTTCCTAGTTGCCAATTTTAACACTCCCTCTCAACTAGGGAGAACTCCATCTACAATCCGTCTGACCGTCACTACTATCCCAGCCATCAAATGCACTGCCCTACACTGCTTGACCCTGCTTTGCTCTGCTCGAACTATGAAGAAGAAGAAATGATCAAGGATGTATCATGCCATCCTCCACTGACTCGAAGTCAGTCTCAGAGTGTGTCATACCACTCTCACTGATCCCAGATCAGTATCATTGATCCCAGATCAATGGACGTCATCCTAGCATAGGGAGTACGGTAGATACAACAATGCGTCCATCGATAGTACTACTAATGGTCCCTAACCCCATTTCCCTACTCATTGATCAGATGAGAGGTACTTCCCATAAGTCCCAGACTGCATGGGTAGGATGCCTCGACAGGAGAACTAAACATCCTCTCCACAAGAGAATGACCATCCTGTCCAACAGTCGCCACAGGAGAACTAATCATCCTGTCCACAATCGCCACGAAGAACTAATCATCCTAGCCCATAGGAGAACTAATCATTCTGTTGCATAGTCGCCACAGAGAACTAATCATCATGGCCTATAGTCGCCGCGGGGTGTCACAGGGGAAGGTTGAACCTTTCACCCTGTACATCGTGCACCACCAAGGGATGGTGAGTCTCCCTGTGGTCGCATGTCGCACCAAGAAGTACCCCGCACCCCCTGGAGCCCCAGAGCTCAATACATCATACTCAACCCTCATAAGAGGGTCTCTGAATTACACCAAGTCGTTCTCGGAAAGTCAAGAATTTGACCTTTCCCAAGGGCTTCGTCAAAATGTCGGCGCCATGTTCATCTTTACCGATATGTTGGAGCCTTATTACTCCCCACTACAGCATATCCCGAATATAGTGGTACCTGATATCGATATGCTTGGAGAAATCATGAAATACGAGATTCTCTGATAAACGAACCTCGCTCTGGTTCTCACATAGGATCACGGTGGTATCCAATGTAAATCAAAACAGCTCACTGAAGAGCTTTTGCAACCAAACCGCCTCACAAGAGGCCAGACTAGCAGCAATGTACTCTACCTCGGCGATACTCAAAGCCACCGACTTATGCTTCCTACTCATCCAGGATATCGAGGCAGATCCCAAAGAGAAACAGCACCCGGAAGTGCTCTTTCGGTCCACCACACTGCCTGCCCAATCAGCATCGGTATATCCAAGTAGTCTCACATCTCCAACAGTGTATCTCAACCCATGAATGATTGTGCCACGAAGATATCTCAAGAGATTCTTGGCACCAATCCAATGTGTGTGGTGAGGCTCAACCATATGTTGACTCAACGTGTTGACTGCAAAGCATATATCCAGATGGGAGTTCACCAAGAACATCAATGCTCCGACGAGTTGATGATACTCGGTAGTATTTCGTAAAACAGGTCCGACAGCACTACCGCTTAACTTCTTGAAGTCAAGCTCCATCAAGGTAGTCACGAGCTTGCAGTCCACCATACCGAATCTCTCCAATATTTTCACCATGTATTTTCCTTGAGATAGAAAAATCTCCCCTGGTTTTTGCCAGACTTCCAGTCCTATGAAATAGTGCATCAGTCCTAGGTCTTTCATCTCGAACTCGGAAGCCAACTCCCTCTCACATTTGAGAATGAGAGGGTCTGCACTTGTTAGAAAGAGGTCATCAACATACAGCACCAATATGAGACGTTTGTCATCTTCAACCTTAAAGTAAAGGTTAGGGTCGGCTTCACTCCTAGTGAATCCCAGCTTCATCAAGTAGCTATCGATCCTCTCATACCACGCTCGGGGTGCCTGCTTTAGCCCATAGAGGGCTTTCTTCAACCTGCACACGTGAGATTCTCGATCATGAATCTCAAATCCTTCGGGTTGCTCCACATAGACCTCCTCTTTGATCGAATCATGCAAGAACACGGCCTTGAGATCCATCTGATGTAGGTTCCATCCTTGTGAAGCAGCAAGGGCTATGATTGAGCGGATGGTGGTATATCGAGCAACAAGTGCAAATATCTCGTCATAGTTTATACCTTCCTTCTGAGAGAAGCCACCGGCGACAAAACGAGCCTTATACTTTTCCGCACTTCCATCAACTGCATGCTTTATCTTGTAAAGCCATTTCAAAGCGACAACTGCTTTGTCCTGAGGTCTGGGGACCACATCCCAGACATCGTTTTTCATGATGGACTCATATTCCTTAGTCATAGCATCCTTCCATACTTGATGCTTGACAGCTTCTGCGAATGATGAAGGCTCATTTTGGATGATTCTGCTCATAATGGTCAAGTATCCCTGATACCTAATCGGCTTCTTACTTTCCTAGAAGGTTCCCCTAGGTGCAACGTGCCCTTCAGCATCATCAAGTGTCCCCCTTAGCCATGAAGGCCTCTTCCTAGAAGAGGAAGGCTCTTGCAGAGGGGGATCAATAGGATCCATAGGTTCTTCCACATGGGGCATCGTCTCATCTTCCTTTTCCTTTGGTTCCCTAGTGTCAGCGTCTTTAGATCCCCTTTGAGTAGGAAGATTGTCAACTCTACTAAGAGCCATATCTTCGTCAAAGGTGACATCATGGCTAATCTCGATTTCCCTTTGACCAACCACAGATTCTATAGGCCTTAGTGTTTTCGCTATAGCCCATGAAGATTCCTTTCTTTCCAGATGCACCCAATTTATTCCTCTTCTCCTTCGGCACATGAAAATATACTGGACTTCCAAAAATTCTAAAATGAGATACGTCAGGTTTCTGATCAGTGAACATCTCTTTGAGAGTCTTGGAACCCAATGCTTGATGAGGGTATCGGTTTTGCACATATACGGTGGTATTCGCAGCTTTGGCCAATAGAAACTTTGGAAATCTTTGATCGTGAAGCATAGCACAGACAGCTTCCACAATCATACGATTCTTCCTTTCTGCCACACCATTCTGCCTAGGAGTATATGGTGTTGTAGTCTCCCTCTTAATGCCAGCTTCTTTGCAAAAGTCATGGAACTCATCGGATTCATACTCAGTCCCATTATCAGTCCTTAAGATCTTGATTTTCTTTTCAGTTTGATTCTCGATCAAGGCTTTGAAGTGACGAAACCAACTGAACACTTCATCATTCTTTTTCAAGAAGTACATCCAAGTCTTGTGAGAATAGTCATCTGTAAAAGTGAGGTAATATAAATATCCTTCCAAGGAGTTCACAGACATCATACCAGATATGTCTGAGTGAACCAACTGCAATATATTGGAGGTCTTGCTTTCGCTTGAGCGGAATGGTCCCCTTTTGAGCTTCCCTTTGACACATCCCGGACATACACCTCCTTGCTCTACTCAGAACTCGGGCACCCCTATCACCATCTGTCTTGCACGGGGTAGAGCTTTATAATGAAGGTGAGTAAACCTCTGATGCCATAGTTCGGACTGAAGTGATGTGTCACAAGACATGACACCCAGCGGACTTCCTCTGACCTGATATAATGAATCGACTCGAAACCCAAGAGTGAAAGTTTCTTTGAAATTCTTTTTCCATACACATACCTTGCTACCGATGAAGGTTACCTTATAGCCTTTGTCTTCCATTGCTAAAACGAACACCAAGTTCTTTTTGAGATCAAGTACATATAGGACTTCTTGCAAATGAATTCTATTACCCTGATTCAATTGAAGAGTGACATTCCCTATGCCTTTCACGGGATATTCCGCGTTGTCCCCAAGAACAATTTCCAGGTTGGTCTCCTTCTCTATCAGATTAGAGAGAGCTTCTTTGAAACCAGTGAAGTGCCTCGAGGCATCACTATTAATAAGCCAATTTCCCAGCGTGTCCGGGGGAGCAGCAGTAGAAAGGTCCACTGGTAGACAGTATTCATCTTGCTTATTGTTAACAATGTTAGATTCATACCTAGAGTTTCTTGCCTTCTTGAAGGGTTGTCCTCTTCCTTGATTTCCGGCATTTCTTTTACCTCTACCATAATTTGGACCTGTCATTCCTTTGATTTCCTTGAGAGTGATTTGGGTCATCGCCATGGTGTGAGTCCCTTTTATCAAGGCACTCCCTTGCATAGTGGCCCATTTTACTACAATTGTAACATTGTCCTTTTCTTCCCCCCTTCAGTCCAGCCTTTCCTTTGGATTTAGCCCCAGAATTGTTTCTTCTTTTAGCATGAGAAGAAAAGGCAAAGGGATGGCCTTTAAATGCAGGCATTTCTTGCTCTTCCATCCTTGTCTCTTCTTGAATACATCTAGCAATCAATTCCTCAAATCCTGGGATGACATTAATGTTGAGAAGAGTAGTCCTGAATATATACCATTCAGGTGGCAGTCCTCCAAGAGTTGTGAGTCATTTCCCTTTCAGCAACTACTTCCCCAATAGATAAGAGATCATTCTTGATCTCGGTGATCCTTAAGAAATATGCTTGCATACTCTCATCTTTGCCCTTCTTAATTTCCTTCAGCTTATTTCTAAGGAATAGAACTTGATTTGCATCATTAACTTTAAATAAACTCATCAGTCTATCGTAGATTTCCTTGGAGGTTGCCAGCTCGGAAACATAAGCCACCAGGCGCTTGTCGATAGAGTCCCGAATGATCTTCCTTGCTTTGACTTCTCGCTTGGACCACTTGCTTTTGGCAACAACGGATGCATTTGATGGAGGCGCAACAATATTGCCTCTCACATGGTCCAACACTTCCTGATCTTCTAAAGTCAAATCGAGAGATATCTTCCATCTGTGATAGTCAGACTTCTCAGGGAGCTTACCTTCGGTGGTGAAAAGTGTTGAGGACCCCATGAAGTTTTTAGCCTTGCTAACTTTCTCTTCGGTGATTCCTCTTGCTCTTGCTTGGGCTTTGTCTTCACCTCAGCTTTGATACCATGTTAAATTATGGTATGTTCTATGCTTAGAGCAGTTTACTTCTTTTCTTCTTATTAGCCACGGATTAGCATCATATATACATTAAGTAAAGTGCAGATAGAACATTAAACGATCAACAGAAAACAAGCCAAGACAAGAGACACAAGACGTGGTGGCTAGCCACAGACAAACCCCAATGCGGGGAAACCCGTTGATCAAATCTTCTTTTATCTTCAATAGTTCAACAGAGAGAAATAGTACAAAATCAGAATTCTGTAATTTTATATCAGCAGCAGCAAACCCTAGATCAACAAAGCCAAACTTGGTCAAACAAGTTGAAATTGACCTCCAATATGCTTGGTCAATTTCCAGTCAACTAGCCCTCGAACAACTTGAAGAAATTGCCCTTGAACAGCCGAAAAACATAGTCAAACTGTTGTTGGCTGAAGTCAACCTACTATCCAAAACTAGGGTAGTCAACGTTGGTCAAACCTATCGACGGATTGCCTCAATTTTGTGCCAAAATTTGCGGCCTGCCACACCAAAACCGCACCCTTGATGAGTCAACGCTTGGTCAACATAGGTCAAAGAGAACTTCAACAGCTTCTATATCCTCCTCCTTCCCACGTGTGAGTTGCTCCTTGTATAACCCAAAGCTAAGGAGAGAGAGAGAAGAATGAGTGAGATGAGATCAATGTTACTTGGGAGCGGGAGCGAAAGCGGGGAGTGGGAGTGAAAATGGGAGCGGGAGCAACATTTTCAGAAGCTCCCGGTTTGGGAGCGAATCCCGGAGTGATTTTTTAAAAAATATATTAATTTTTAATATATTTTAATTTTTGATACATATATGTCAACAAAAACATGTAGAATGATGAATTAGATATAAAAAACATAAAAAAACATAGATTGATCATTGAACCATATCATCTAGAAGTTATAATCTTCATCAACCATGTCCACAAGTTAATAAAATACATATTACAACTGCAACATATTGAGTCTCGTGAATCATGATTCATCAAATTCAATCTTAAAGTTTCAACTTCAAGCTTTCAAAATTGAAAATTCAAGTTTGTACTTGTAAGCTAAGTTTAACCATTACAAGAAATAATATCTTAGATATTTCTAAGTCCTAACTTCTAACTGTTAACATGAAATGAAATGTTATAAGATGAAACATGAATAATGAAATGAAATGAAACAACTTTAGTCTTTCACGAAGCATCATATTCATAATTCACAATCATTACCAATGAGTTATAATTGTCAACTTCAAACTTCAAATTTTCATTGTCACAGTCATATATTGTTTACAAAAAATATCAAGAGTCGACGACTCAAGACTCAACAGTTATTTAAAGTTGAAAACTAATAGAAACTAGAAAAGACAAGTAAATTGTAAATCTACATGTGGCCCTTGCCACGAGAGTCTCCAGGAGTATAAGCAGGTCGTGGTGGTCTTCTAGGAGTCTCCCGCACAGACAGACGACCAGAACTAGAAGGCATATGCCCTCCACGTGAGGGTGTAGATGGAGGTGGCGATAGCAAAGGAACAAGACTCGGAACTCGAGCACTGCTACTGGATGGTGGAGGTGGCATGGCTGCTGCAGCTGCTTCATCTTCATCCCTTATAAGTTCCTCTTCCAGTTCTTGAAGATATACAGTGCCATCCTCCAAATTGTCATCCTCTGGGTGATTGTCCCAAATTTTATATGTGGGATCCTCATAAGCCCGATCACAGTAATGACTCAACAACATCAAAGTTGTAGTGCCACATAAACCAAGCTTTCTGCTCGTTTTTCATTGAGTCTGTTTCTTTTCACATAATGTAATGTACCTATAGTGCTTCCAACACCTCTCTGTAGAAGAAGTATTTACTAACCTGTTGAAAGAACTTTTTTGCCAATTTTTGGCAAAAAGTCCCGGCCCCGCCATTCTGTTCCCACCATGTGAGAGAATCAAATCTATCTCTGTCTTCCATTGCATGGAAGTTACCAAACAAACCAGTGCCACTGGTTACCAAACAAACCAGTGCCACTAAAGTATTTGCCTATTTCAAGGCGCACAGTTGCACATTCCTCCCTGTCAAGTATCAACTTTTCTAATGCTTGCAAATATCCACTAGTTACCTCTGCATCTAAATGGGGTTTGGTCCTAATCCCACCCCCTGGTGCAGGTTGGCCCAACCAAGATGTAGAGTTGTATTTTGGCGTAAGGATATACGCCAAGCAATGTAGTGGAAGATTAAGTCTATTCCACTGTTCACAAACACAATCGTGAATCGGTTTGTACAAGTCGGGATCTCTATTATGAAGAATATCTTTTATTTGCCCCAACATGGTATCCATCTGCTCATACACCTAGCCAATCACTGGTTTGTCTGTATCTGCAAACCGAATCATGTGATAAATGGGCTTGGTGAAATCCAATACTTGCCTCACACTTGTCCAAAACTGACCATCAAGAGCAGCCTCCTCCACCAGTTCAAAACCTTGCCTGTCAGCTGCATTTGTAGCCCTTTCCTTTAATACCTGCCAATTTGGACATGATACCATGCTAGCCAATGACTCTCTTACCTTCAAAAGGCGCCTGAAGGTGAGGTAATAGCTACCAAATCTGGTCTTCGCAATCTTCAACAACTCCAATCTCGAGTGATTGCGGAAAATGCCATGGGTATTGCTATGATTTGTAATAAATTTTATCATTTGTTTCCCTTTCTTGTACAAATCACCAATCCATTTGTATTGTGCATTTTTGTTCTTGACAACATCAAGCATCAGAAGGTTCAATGTGTGAACCAAACATCCAAACCAAAATATGTTGGGGTATTTATCCTCAATAATTGCTCTCACTGCCTTACAATTAGGAGCATTATCAATGATGACTTGGACAACATTGTATGGCCCAATATGGTCAATTGTTTCAAGTAATGCTTCTGCAATGTTGATGGCGGTCCTGAACTTGTCTGAGTAATCATGTGTACTTAGAAAGATGGCACCACTAACAGACACAACAAAAACACCTATCAATGGCTTGCCTTTTACATTTGTCCATCCATCAGATACAATGGACACCCCATGGTCAGTCCAAGAACTTGTCATTCTATTCAAAGAATGTGATATTTTTGCTTTTTCATGATCAAGTCCAACAGTTCTTGCCTTGTCATACCCAAGGCTCTTGTATCCTTTAGGGGCATCATTTATGGTAGAAACCATTTCGTGCCAATAAGGTGAGCGAAGAACATTGAATGGTATCCCACATGCATATAGAAACCTGTAAACCTTTGAATCCACATCATTCCTACACCCCTCATCAAGGAAATCTGAATGGTTCTACGCCTTAAAGCTGATGACCTTGTGCCTCCATATCCACTGCCTTGGGAGGATGCTAAAGGAGTTCTTTGTGCTTGTGATTGTGAGCTTGGTTCAAAGAAACCCCTTGATTGTTTTGAATTGTATTGGGCTTCCTCCTCTTCCCTTATGTATTTGGCTCTATCCGCTGCTGACACCGCTGGACAAGTTTTTATTCCTATTTGTTTGTCTCCATCCCATGGCCTTTTCCCGCAGAGGTGTTTTCTGGCATGGGTGTATGAACCTGTGTAATCATTGTTGCAATGGGGGCAATGAAATCTAGTGGTTCCACCCCCTCTCCCTGCTTCAAGCCTGTTAACATATTTCCACAATGGGGTTTAGTCTTGTTTAGTTTTTTGAGAGTCATGTTCACCCTCCTCCAACTCCTCCTCATCGGGGTTTTCATCAAATCCACTTTCTCCAGCTTCTTCATCCCCCTCTTCATTTTGGCCCCTTCGTTTCCTACTCTCCAGCACCATAATAACCATAAAAGGGACCAAGAAGAGGAAAATGCCAAGAAATATAGCCAGGTCCATGATGTTTGATATTTGTAGGCTTTTGAATTTGCAAATTAATTTAATTTATTAAGATTTGTTTAAATTTTATTTAGATTCATGATTTTTTTACTAAATAAAGTTAATAAACTAAATTAGATTAACTAAACTAACTAAATTAAACTAACTAAACTAACTAAATTACTAAGTTACTTACCTCTTTGCAGGCTTGCTCCTTGCTCCTCGGCGCTTGCTCCTCGCTTCTCCTCGCTCCTTTGCTCTTGCTCTCCAGCTTCTACTCAACTCATTCAAGTGATAATGAAAGTTTTTTTGCCCCATTATGTTTTTAAAACATAATTTTAAAAAAAAAAATGATTTTTTTCAGGTCTACGATTTTTTTTCCACCCGGATCACTCCCGGCATCGGTCGAATCGCTCCTAGAGCGAAAATTTAACGCTCAGGAGGGATCGGGAGCAATCGCTCCCTGATTGCTCCCAAGCTGTAATTTTCGCTCCGAGAGGGATGCTCCCGATATCGCTCCCAAAATTGGCAGGGAGCGCAAATTTTTTATCGGGAGCGCGCTCCCGACCCGCTCCCGCCCGGAGCGCGGATTGGGAGCGGGTTTGAAGGGGGGGGGGGAGCGCTCCCCCGCAACTCTGCATAGGTGAGTTGGCCACCCACAACTTTTATGAATTTGTCAAGAACGTTGGCTTCAAATGGCTTCAAATGATTAGGTATATCTTTGACTACCCGGTCAAACTTTTGAATGAATTCTCGCACATCTACCCTTCCCTTGGTTATTTGGTAGAACTTTTCAATGTTGAGGGTCCCTTGGGCATTGCATGACCACCTTTTCATGAATAGTTCCTCGAATTCATCGGATTCCTTTATGCATCCAAGGGGAAGGCTAAAATACTGATCTCTTGCTTGTCCTTCAAATGATAAGGAAAAAAGCATCATGACCCTATCTTCATCAAATATCATTTTAGGGCACAACTGCTAGTAGAATTCTTCAATAAAACCATGGGCAATCCAAGTAGCATCCCCTTTGAATTTGGGCAACCATCAATTAAATTTTCCAGGTAATGGCTTGGGATCATTACTCAATTTCAAAGAGGCAAAGACACTAACCAAGTGTCTTTCACTCTTGGTCATCTTGGGTTGGTCCCTTTCGAAGTTAGTGCTTGAAGTAGATGCCATCTTTGGAGATGTATCACTGATCTTCTCAAATTTGGGGAAAAGGGAGGTTCCAACAGGAGATGGAGTTTGCTTTCCCCTTTTTGCAACAACCCTAGTTAAAGGAGGAATGTTGTCGCCTTCAAGTAAACTAGGGGATTGGACAACGAGTGGAGTCGCCAAAGGAATATTTATAAATTTCGTCAATGAATCAATTCCTCAATGATTCACTGGGGAGGTAGACCTGCTTCCTCCCGGAAAATAGCACCAAAATGTTATTGTTCAAACTAGTAGGGGACCTAATGGGAATCCCTAAAGGGAAAATGCTAGGCCAAGGGCATCAAATGGAGACTTAGCCCACTGTCACCTTAGCTAAGGCTCCCTTCTATTTATGGAATTTGACCAGTGGGAGGAGACCCAATATGTATTGGAGTCACTAATGAATGATAAGTCAATGGGTATGAGTGACCCAAACTAACCCTTTCCCAGAAAAGTTTGAAATATGGAGCTTGCTTGCTCACTAAGCAACGTAGTATAGATTCTAGGGAAAGGAAGAGAGGATTTTGGGGGTTAGGTGTATGGGAATAGGCTTTATGAAGGAGTTCCCAAAACCCTAAAATCCTTGTTAGAATTGGTATCCTGGACGGTTCTTGAAGAATGGTCCTTTGAAGGAACGACACCACACGGGGCCAAGTGGACCCAATCTAGGGTATGAGGAAGGTACGAAGCAACCAATGATATTCTTACCCTAGACAAGGTGGGGAAAGGATCAAAGAAAGTATTTTCACTCAAAGATGTTGTTTTGACCCTATGAGGCACTAGCCTTGGGGATGGCAAGGCAAATTTTGATACCGGAGCTAGGGATTGACTTTTCTTCCAATTCCATCGTCGAAATGGCTTCAAAATTGGAAGGCTAAAGGAAAGGCCAGTGTAGGAGATCCTAGATGATTGAATTTTTTTATGGCTAGCTTGTCAGGAAATTAATGCCCTAGTCACCCGAATGTGGCTGGTCCCGGAAGGATGTAAGAAAATATGGATTTTAGTGACCACCCTTGGTAGATCAATGCCTTAATCTTTGGGAAAATGGAGTCTATGTTGAGTAAGAGTAGGATTTCTTGGTTCCTAGTCAAGGAGGCCTCAAGATCAATTTGTTTTCCTTCTAGGTCAAGAAGAAGCAACCTTGCAGCTTTTATAATTCGATGTGCAAGAGGAATGGCTTGTCAAGGTCAAATTTTAGCCCTAGGAGATTTCACTCCCATTACATGGCCCATACAATGAAGGAATGCTATAACAGAGACAAATTCTACAATATTAAGAAGTAAATGCATGCAACAATTAGCCCTAGAATAGCGAAAATCCCAGTCCAACATTTATGACAAAAGTAAACAAGAATTACATCAAAAGTACGTATCTACATGTAATAGAGTATATCCAACCATACAAAATTGACAATAAAGAAGCTCCAAGAGAAGAGAGACCATAATCCATACATCAAAACTCATCTATAAAGCTCCATTCATCCTTAGAAAAAGTGCGAAAACCTCAAGAGAGATAAGAGATCCAAATCAAAGTGATGATGAAAAATGAACTCATCTCACTTGTATTTCTACACAACTTAGGAGTTTGAATTAGCCTCCTTGGCCTGCATAAGCCCCAAAAATAAAATAATGTTCTAATAATACAACTTTTGGTGACAAGCCCACCAAATTAGCTCATAAATGAAAAAGTAAGTCTCTCAAGAGGTCAAATAATAATCTATGCATGTCGTAGGGCCCTCTAAAAGGCCTAATGAGGTCCATGGGTGCTATATTGAAGAATAGGACCCTTAAAAGCAGTGGACAAGGGGTTGGTCCCTTGTAATAACCTACGGTGCTCCAAATGACATATGGGGGCACACAAGTGACCTCATGGGTCTCCAAACAAATCGAAGATACCTGTAGATCACGTGCAAAAGCTAGGGTTATGGTTTAGGTGATGCCACATCATTGTGAAAGCCCTGGATCATCTGCCAAGTGTATGGTGTAGATGTGGGGTCGGTTGGGCATAATGGATTAGGTGCATCCTCCTTGTCCAATAACTGAACCACGAGCAATCCATGAATGGTTGTGGGGATCCATGTAGTGCAATCTGCTATTGTGGAGGCCCATGGTCCTCAACGCTCACCCTACATGTGCCAATGTAGCCCTCTTGAGGATTAGGAACTCGTATAGGAAGACCAAACCCCAAATGGAAACCATCTGCAATCCTGCATAAGATCCAATGCATCCCCTACCCTTCCAATACAACAAGTCATTAGAGAAATCGAGTAAATGAGATTACCTAATCATGGACCATAGGTGGGGACTTCATAATGGCCTGCCCTTCCATAATGGGCTTCGGGATGTGCCAATGTCTCCTAAACTCCAAATGGGTTTAATCAAGTGCCCTATTAGGTGGTTTTTACTTCTAAAGGGGAAAATATAGTCAAGGTACATCCTTCAAAAGGTGGTGGCTTATGGCAGATAGGTTAATGAAGTAGGGAATGAGAAGGGGCATCCCTAGGCCACACGCTGGGGTACAAGGGTAGAAAATAAAAGGGAAGCCCACCACTTGGGTCTATAATGTATAGGAGGGAGCAATCGTGGCACATGAGGTACCCCGGCCTTGATTTTTCCACCCTTCTTTTATGCCTTTTGCCTTTTTATGATTTTCTTTGATTGACTGCTCGGGGCTCAAGGGGTTAGAGCATGATGTGTAATATATAGAAGTGAAATCCCCCTTTTAAGGTGGGGCGGTTCATTGCCCACCAGGGGTTGGAAAAATCATGGGTTCCTATATGATGAAGAAGGCTCATAGAACCTGTAGGAACCAAGGTGATGATGGGGTAGAGCTCATCTAATGGATTTTACCCACGTGCTAAATGTTTTTGTCCCGGCCATCTTTTGCATTTTGTGGTACTTTCCCTGTTGAATGTGGCCATATATGATTTTAACTTTCTTTTCAGCTGCATCAACCTCTGGGCTTCAATCTAGGCCATGACCCAAGGTGTGGGCAAGGGGAAGTGCTAACCCTATGTAGACCCAATGGAGGAATGTGGACCCAGGTAGGAAAAATTATGGATGGGATAATAATGAATGGAAAAAGGGTAATATGAGCAGATAAGGGAGCGGGACCTTGCAACCAAAATCGGGGTTTCCCATGAAATACCATCTCTGGAACCAAATCGTCAGTAAAAGAGATCCCACGGGACTAGAGTCCAAGGTTAACTCCTAAAAGGGGTCTAGGGGACAGACGTACAGACCTAGCCCATTATTTCCGCCGAGTCCCCCCATTAAGCCATGCCCAAAAGTGTCCATGATAAGCAAACTACAATACTCAATTTCCAAATGACAAGGCATAACTTTAGATTTAGGAGGCTGACCTTCAAACATACGATCGTGGCAGATGGACGAAGGACCACATGGTTGGCTCAGGTGGCGGAGAAGATGGCACAATGAGCTAGTTGGTGGCTGCTGGTTGGCGGTTGAGGACTATCTTGGAGAAAAAAATTCTCCTAGGGATATTAGCCACAAAATGGTGGGTAACAATGTGTAACACCTTTATAGAACTATATATATATAGTAAATCTTTTAAAACAAAAAAAAAAAAAATATATATATATTAATATATAGATATAGATATAGATATATCATAAAGATAATGAAAGATATAAATTAAAATTTAATTAATTTATATTTAATTAAAGTAAATAAAAGAATTTAATTAAATGTTATCCCCGATCAGATTGTGAGACAGTTCATCATCCCTCCTAGAACTCTTGACAACGATGATATGACGGGTGACAGAGTGGAAGGGCAGCTCATACCAAGACCTTGCATGCGTGATCAGGATGGTGGGGCGGCAGATAGCATGGGTGAGTTTAATGTGGGAGTGATACAACACAGGGTTCATAATCTCCAAGTGGTGTGGGCGCATAGCCCCATTCATGCATTCATTTTGTGTTGGAGACTGGTTTCAGGAGGTAAGCGGCAGTGTCTGTAATGACCCATTTCAAAATACAGATAGAATATGATTATTAGCATACATGCGAGACATGTATATGATAGCTACATATGCATGCATCACATGTACTGCACTAGTATACCTACTAACAAGTGACGAAAATGTCCAAGTATAGGATAAATAAAATAATTATTGAAAATACAAAGTAAATACCTAGCTCAAAGGGGATATAATGACCACTTGGGGTACTTAATTTGTACCACCATCATAAACTATAATACATTATACCAAATAAATGGTAAATTCAAGGCATTATACAAATGGCATTATAATATATATCGTACAAGATTAATGGGAATTGTAATATATTTTTATACAAACAAAAGAGGGAAATTATAAAATACATATACAATATATTAACCAAATAAAAATGAACTATACATTATTATTATTAATTACTAATTGTATTAATAATAATTGTATATTTTATATATCAACCAATGAAACAAGTAAATATCCCTAGTACACATGACATAAGAGAAATTAAGTAAATTTTTATTAAACATTTAACCAACTATGTCAACTCAACGCATAATAAAGTATGACCGCCTCAAAAGGAGGATACTCGACAATCTTGAAATTCCACGTGCCAAAAGGCAGAAATTACAGAGCGTATATACCATTGGGAGACGGTGGTCTTGGGGGGTATAAGGATAGGGGATACAACAGAGAGAGGAGGAAATTTTTGCCATGGGAGTAAGTGAAGGAAAGGGAACTATTTGGATTTTTACAAAGACAGAGTAGGAATCACAAACGAAGAGGAACATTGAGCTTGATTGTTCTTGGGGTTTTGGGCACGGAGGCCAGAAGACTTGTCTTCTGGATCTGGGGACCGTATAGGTAAACACCAGATAGGCTAGGAGGAAAGGATGATTTGGTAACTGTCACAACAGGAGCAACAACATGCTAAAAACATCTTCAAACTAAAATTTAAGGGAAGTACTCACTCATGAGTTGACAATTCCTATTTTAAAATGTCATTGTCCAGTTCTGAGTATTAATTTGGTTAAAATTAGGGCTCCATATATTTTGAGCATAAATTTTGTTTAAAATTCTGTTAAATTTCAAACTTAGGGCTTTTGTGAACAAGTTTTATTATTTTTTGTTATTATCTGAGATTAGGCATTAAAGTGTCTATGTCTTTATCCTTTGGTGGTAAGCTTGGTAGGGAGGTTCTGTTCACGGGACATCGTTGGCCTCGGGTTCATGGTGATGGTAGTCAAGTATATAATGTTTATTTTCTCCTCTCCTCGCCCGCAGCAAACTCTATATTTGAATGTTTCATGCAAATTTGTCAACCCCTCCTGCAAATTGCTTATTGAGCGAACTGAAATTGACAGCTCGGCAAGCAAGCATGTTTTGTGGTTACCTTTTATGTTGAGTCTGTTGTTTCTATGTCGGTTTCCATCTTATATGGTATTCTATTGCTTCGAATGGAAATGTATGGAACAATTCAGGTCAGTTGTCTTTTGTGGAAGCACTGTTCACTGGATGGAAATGGTTTTCTTTGTGATTTGATGAGCTGGAACATGAAAGTCTCCTATATTTCTTCGTCTCTGGTTTTTTATAGTTATGGTGTTTCTCCATGGGAGTTGACTCGAGGATCCAGTCTGTAGCACCTCCCGTATGAGGTGGCAGACTATCCTTGGTTTCTATATGTCAAGTGAACTATCTGAGCACGAGGTGCTAGTGATTTGCAACGAATGGCATTTGTGGTTAGCCCTATCAACATGTTTTGTTTTTGTATGGCCTGGGCCTAATGTAATTCGCTTCTTGCTCTTTTTCCCTGCATATGTGTCAGGTCATATTAGTTCAGTCTCCACTCAGCCGGCACGTCGTCGATCTATTCTTGAACTGTGACTTGCCCTGTTTGGGTGGAAGGGTATAATGTGTTGGATTGGTGGTTTATAGATATGGCTCAGCCTTCTGCAGGTGCTGGTTTGTTAGGAATTGGGGGTCAAGGTCGCAGTTGAGATGTTGGGAATAGAGGTGAACGAGGTTCCTTCTCTACGCAGCCACCGAGGAGAAGTGGCAGAAAGTTTGATGCTCAGCTTATCAATGTCGCAGCCCAAGCATATAACACAGGTACTCCAACTTAGGTAAAACAATTGATTTCATCATGGGAGGCAGATCTCATCCAACGTGCTAAGAATGAAGTGCAGCTTGAGGATTGGTGTCTACTGGTCCTTGATCCCGACCATACCCGAGGTAGGCTCACTCAGTATAAACAGACAATACACCTTTACTAGATGATGAAGAGTATTCTGGCATGAGCTATTATGAATTCTACAGGTTCTGTTAAGTCTGACCCCTGTTCCAGGAAATTCAAAAAGAATTTCAACTTCTCCAGTTTCAAATACAGCAGTAGAATGTTCATGTTGGTCATATTGAGAAGCACATTTCGTGCCTTCTGTTAGCGCTTGGAATTCACCTAGGCTGAGATAGACAAACTCTCAAGGCTACATCAAACCATTTCACCTCGTAGCTAGCCCTACGAGGTATGAGAAGGCTCTCTCGGGTCAAAACTCGATGGATTTTGTCAATAGGATGAGTTGACCAATTAAGAACAAGGATTTTAGGCTAGTAAACTGATATGGGGGATTGGTTTAAAGTTTTTGGGTTTTTTGGTGGCAATTGGAGGGAGTGCAATTCAGGGTGCGGGGATTGAGCTCAGTTTTTGCAGGTGATTCCTTGGGGCAAGGTAGGAATCTATGCTGATGCCTTAAGTCTGAAAAAGATGATCAAGGAAGAAAGGAGAAAAGCTAAAGAGGGCAAACGATGGATTTGAATCCTCTCTAGACGGTGGAAAACATAAAATTTAAACAAAATTGAAAGCTGAGCATGGCATGCATGAATTCAGACTTTATCACTTCTTTTGTTTAAACAGCAGCAAGAGATTAAGGAATGAAACACATAAACACACTTACAATAACAGTAGGAAGCACACCATCAACATAATAATCCACAAGAATCCACAATGAAGTCTGCAAAGCCCTGGCTTTCCTTTTCCTCAAATTGCAGAAAAATACAAGTCAATAATACAATAGCACTTCTCCCTCTAGAGTCCAACCCTGAGAATGAGTAAGAGGAGGCATAATATAGGAGATCCAACTCCTTTCCCCACCTCTAGGGGTCGAGCTCAGCCTCCTAGGAGCTGTTACAACAAATTCTAAATCAATCACTAGATAATAGGCCAGCTCAACAACTTGCCTCTAAAAGTTAGCTAACTGATCCATGCATTAAATTTTCACTTTTTACATCAAAGAAGCTTCTAGAAGAGTAAAGAGAGGTAAAATCCATCAAAGTGCCATGAAAATATTACATTTGTCCATCATCTACAAGTAAAAATAATCAACCATAGTCAAAACAGTGTTTTTTGACCCAAAAAGTCATTTCTGGCAAAGTTTTCTCTCATGTCCGCGCCCACTGTCTCTCGTGTCCGCGCCCCTTTGCAGCATCTTTTGAGTGGGTTCCACTGGTCCAAATCAAGTGCAAGATAGCTCATTGGAAAGCTTGGCCTGTCTACTTTCCATCCCAAGTGGAATTTCTGAATTTGGAGTTGTTTTGCCCCCTCACAAACCATTTCTCCCAAGGTCACTTTCTGCAACTCAAAAAGTGGGCAGAAAGTCATTTTTTTGATGTATTTTGAGCTTTTGGAGGCTCAAATCTCAAAATCAGGCTTCTCCCAAGTATTGGTAATTTTTCTCTTTGCATGCCCTTTCCAAAAATGCCAAGTTTCAAAATTCCGAGCAGTCCTCCAAAATCGCGTGCGTGACGCGGACGCGACACGGGAAAAACCTGTAATTTTACCAAAAATTGGCAAAATGCTCCAAAATTCTCAAAATTTTCATATATTGATGCTGGATCAAGGCTGATCAATATCATGATGAATGAAGGATGCTTCAGCCAAGATGGATAGTGGATTTGCCCTTTTCTTCTTCCTCTTCCGGGCCTCTAACAGCTTTCTTTGGAGGATTTTGTTTCTTGCCTTAGAAACATGCAGTCTTGCCCAATAATGTGTCTTCATGT
>APFE031685990.1:329231-385211 GCA_000404065.3 Pinus taeda
GCATGCCTAGCGGGATGCAAAATTGACACTGATGAGAGACCTAACCATGCATATGCAAAGAGCAATTGATCACTGATGGAGGGCTTAAGACCGACACTAACACCTTCCTCAATCGGAATTACTAGGTTCTAGTGATTGTGAAAATTCTATCACTGCAACAACTGATTTACTTTTCCTACTTATTTCACCATAAGTTATTCATGAAATTACTTCAATAAACATAAAAATAAATATTGTTGCAGATATTACACCATAATACAGAAACAAACATATGCACAAGAATCAACACATTGACACAGTTATTTTGGACTAATGTCCCCGGAAAAACCCAATGTGGGAAAACCGGTGCAGCAAGGGAAGATTTTATTATTCAGCAATTTTCTAGTACAACAGGGTGCCAAACTCGCTTACCCATAGATAGACAAATTTTCCAACACCTCTTCTGAACCCAGTGTCAGCCCTACTGACCTCTGTGTGACCTAAAACCCTCTGCGTCAGCCTTGAGACTCTGCGCAGCCTCTCTGGCCTTTTGCATCACTGCTGCAGCCTCTGCATGAATGGCGCAGGACCTGCTGGCTCTGCGCAATCTCTGCGTGGTTTCCTCTGGCCCTGCGTCTACCTTTTCTGCCTCTGTGCTGATCTCCCGTCTCTCTGTTCTGTAATTGCTGCCTCCTCACTGCTCTCTAGACCACTAGTTCAATTTCTCAGCTAACCCCACTCCAGAAATTGAACTGACTGGTCTCCCTCAGTGTGTTCTCCAAGTGACCCTCAAGCCTCCTCTTATACTTTTATCGTTAACAAATCAACGGCCGAGATTAAGTCCCTAATCAACGGCTAAGATTAGATATGGCTTGATCCATGACTTTTGGACCATTCTAACATAATTTTATATTAATACACATTAATATTTTATTTTCCCTAAGTTTAGACTTAGGGACTCCATTAAAAATATTAATTATTTTAATATCTCCCAAACTGTTTAGAATCTGCCCAAACCCTTTCGGATATTGGAGATTTCATGTGCTTTAGCCTCTCCACCAATTTTCGTGGCTAGAGCACATCCGATGCTACCCCAAATCAACACTCCCTCTTAGCGAGGACTATGCTCTAGTAATACTCCTCACTGAGTATCACCCTGATCATCTGGCATCAGTCCCTGTGCTGATGCTAAGCCTCCCTACCCAACATCCTCTACACTACTGCATCCTATACTACTGCCCATGACTCTGCTACTGTCACTGTTGCATCTATATGCAACTCCCTTTGCATCTGTGTTGTTGCTGGTCCTTTCTCCCAACACTGCATCTGCACTACGACTCCCTCTGCATTTGTGCTACTGCTAGTCCTTTCTCCCAATACTACATTTGCACTACAACTCCCTCTTCATTCATGCTGCTAACACACTTATTTCTACTTGTGAAAGGGGTTCTTTACCATCCCCATTTTTTCCCTGAAGTAGTCAAATTTTGACTTAGCAAGGATATCTGCCACCTGTTCTCCTGCAGGAGTATAGCTCAATTGTACAGCTCCTCGTTGGACACAGTCTCTGACAAAGTGACACGGGATATCAATATGCTTCGACCTATCATGAAACATTGCATTCTCAGAGAGTTTGATGCAACTCTGATTATCACACATGATCCTGGTTGCCTCCATATTTCTTATGAATAAGTTCACCAGCAGTTTTCTAAGCCATATGGCCTCGCATGAAGTTGTGCTTGCTGCCATATATTCTGCCTCAGATGAGCTCAGAGCCACGGACTCCTGTTTCCTACTGCACCAGGAGGTCATTCCTGATCCAACGTTGAAACAATACCCAGATGTACTTTTCCGATCCACTGAACTTCTTGCGCAATCTACATCAGTAAATCCACTCAACCTGATATCCTTCCCCTTGGTGTATAAGTGCCCATAATCAACTGTTCCCTGTAAATACTTGAGAACGTGTTTCGCTGCTACCTAGTGTGCCCTATTTGGTTCCACCATGAACTGACTGAGGGTGTTGACAGCGTAGCAAATATCTAGCTTGGTATTGATCAGATACATTAGGGACCCTATGAGCTGCCGGTATAGGGTGGGATCGACATCCTTGTCTTCTGATGCATCAATCTTCTTCCAGTTGGTGATCATTGGCGTAGCCATAGGTCTACAGTCTCCCATCCCGAACCTTTTCAGGATTTCTGTAGCATACCTCCCTTGCCCAAGGAAGATCTCTCCTTTATGTTGCCAATCTTCCAACCCTAGGAAGTAGTGCATTCGTCACAGATCCTTCATATTGAACTTTGTGGCTAGATTCTTCTTGCAGTCCTCAATGAGTCTGGATGATCCTGTCAGAAAGAGATCATCCACATATAATACTAAGATAAGTGGCGTGTTCTCTACGACCAGATAGTAGAGATTCGGATCCGCGTCACTTTAACAAACCCTATCCTCTGCAAGTAGCCATCTATTCGACCATACCACGCTCTCGGTGCCTACTTCAGCCCATACAAGTCTTTCTTCAGTCTGCACACATGAGACTTCTTCTCATGAGTTTCAAAGCCCTCTGGTTGTTCAATGTATACCTCTTCTTCTATTACCTCGTTCAGAAATGCCGCCTTGACATCCATCTGATGAATCTCCCATCCCATCTGGGCTGCAAGAGATATCACGGTCCTAATAGATGTATACCTGACTACCAGGGCGAAGGTTTACTCATAGTCAATCCCTTCCTTTTGAGTATACCCCTTAGCCACAAACCTAGCCTTGTATTTTTCAACATTGTCGTCCGCAGCATATTTGATCTTGTAGATCCATCTTGAACCGACCATAGATCTGTCTTGAGGCCTTGACACCACCTCCCAGACATCGTTCACCACTATGGAGTTATACTCCTCTACCATCGCATCTATCCAGAGCTGATGCTGAGCTGCCTCCTTGAAACTAGCAAGCTCTCCATCCTGATCTACTAATGCCTAATATCTGTCAAGTTGTTTTCACTCCCTCTTACTGTTCCTTGGCTCACTGATGAAGTTCTCTGCATCACGCAAAATCTGACGAAGTTCCCTACTAGTTCTTCCTCTGCCAGTAGGTGCTTTTGTTCGCTCCTCCTCCTCATCCTGAGAATCTTCCTCACCTGAGGAAGAATTCTTCACTTCCGTTGGTTGAAGAGGCATGACCAATGGATCCTCTTTCGACTGCTCCCCGGAAGGCATTTCATGATATCTTCTGAAAGCTCTGTCTTCCATGAACTTTACATCTCGTCATACTACTACCTTCCTGCTCCCTAGAAGATATATTTTGCATGCCTTAGCATTCTCGCTATATCCCACTAGATATCCCTTTTCTACAGTCTGATCTAGCTTCTTCCTCCTTTCTTCGGGTATGCGGCAATATGCTAAACTCCCAAATATCCTGAAATGACTGACTTAAGGCATCTTCCCAATGAAGACTTTCTCTGGATTAATCTTGCCCAATGCCCGATGAGGAGTCCTGTTCTAAACGTAGATAGTTGTGTTACATGCTTCCGCCCACAGGAATTTTGGTATATCCTGATCATACAGTATGGCCTTAGCTGCTTCTGCAATATTCTTGTTGTTTCTTTCTGCCACCCCATTCTACTCCCGATTGTAGGGAGTTGTCCACTCTCTTCTGACGTCCTCCTTAGCGCAATAATCAGTGAAGTCCTTATCGACATGCTCTCCACCATTATCTGAGTGCGAGACTTTTATTTTCTTCCCGATCAAATTCTCCACCAAAGCCTTGAACTCCTTGAATCGACATAAAACATCATCCTTTGTTTTCAAAAAATAAATCCAAGTTATCATCGAGTGGTCATCAATGAAGATAAGGAAATACTCGGCACCACTGAGAGCTTTGAAGGACATAGGTCCGCAGATATCTGAGTGTATCAATCCTAGTACACTCTTGGCCCTGTGTTTGCTCCTAGGAAATGCTGCCTTGGCACACTTTCCTAGAACGCATCCCTTTTCTACAGTCTGATCTAGCTTCTTCCTCCTTTCTTCGGGTATGCGGCAATATGCTAAACTCCCAAATATCCTGAAATGACTGACTTAAGCCATCTTCTCAATGAAGACTTTCTCTGGAGTAATCTTGCCCAATGCCTGATGAGGAGTCTTGTTCTAAACGTAGATAGTTGTGTTACATGCTTCCGCCCACAGGAATTTTGGCATATCCTGATCATACAGCATGGCCTTAGCTGCTTCTGCAATATTCTTGTTGTTTCTTTCTGCCACCCGATTCTACTCCCGATTGTAGGGAGTTGTCCACTCTCTTCTGACGTCCTCCTTAGCGCAATAATCAGTGAAGTCCTTATCGACATGCTCTCCACCATTATCTGAGTGCAAAACTTTTATTTTCTTCCCGATCAAATTCTCCACCAGAGCCTTGAACTCCTTGAATCGACAGAAAACCTCATCCTTGGTTTTCAAAAAATAAATCCAAGTTATCATCGAGTGGTCATCAATGAAGATAAGGAAAAACTCGGCACCACTGAGAGCTTTGACGGACATAGGTCCACAGATATCTGAGTGTATCAATCCTAGTACACTCTTGGCCCTGTGTTTGCTCCTAGGAAATGCTGCCTTGGCACACTTTCCTAGAACGCATCCCCTGCATATACCATCTCATTCCGTACTCAGATCCGAAACTCTTGTTCCAGTGCTCCTGAGAATTTTCAGAACTCTATGGTGCAAGTGGCCCATCCTTCTGTGCCATAATTTGTTCAAGTCCTTGTCCCCATGACTGCCTATTAGTGCCATTGGCTATGTTGCATGGGTTCCCGAACCCAGGGGTGGGGTTCTCAAACCCGTCCCCAGTTCCTGTCCCTACGTTCTGGGTGTTGGAATGGGTACACTCTGAGAAGAACCCTGAAGAACCCGATTCTTCTTGAAAGAACCCGAGACTTTGAAATCATAAACCCAGTTCTTTTGATACATCGGAAAGGATTGGAAAGTGTCGATGTAGATGTAATATTCCCAACTCAAATAACTAGACAACTTATTTATAAACTCAGAATCAGACTTTCACTGCTGTTACAACTTAAAATGATGAAAATTTCTGAGCATAAACAGCCATGCAATTAACTACACACCAATAGATGTAGTGAAGGTCAAAACGGTGGAACCTTGTAGCATTACAGCAATATATAAATGGAATATCAGCCTTTAAATAATAGATCTTCAGCCATTAAAATCTGTCTTCTACAGCAGAGATGGATCAGCAATAAACATAGCTTGTTCTCTGAAAAATCGTTGTTTAATAAGGCAAAGTTTGATATTGTTTAAGAGCAAATTTCCCAAATTTTACAATGCCATTGCGAAGGACACACCTGGAACATGCTCCATCTCATAAGAACTTAAACTTGCTGATTGTTAGAACTTCTGCAATTAACTTGATTTCTTGAGTAGGTAAGCTGCTACAGGATTTGGCAAAAATCTTGAAATCTGGGCAGTGAATAAGGATACATAAATTGGGCTCTATTATCTCTTAAAAGAGGATATTCAATTAGCCTTTAACCTCTGAGATCAATACGGTTAAATCATAAATATTTTAGTTTTCTTGTTTAAAGTTGAAAAAAATACAAATTCATATATATTATAATTTATAAAATATAATATTTATATATTATATATGTATAAATTATAATATACCCCGAACGAACCCATGCACCCTGTTTCAAAAAATGACGTCCCCATCCCCATTCCCATACCCATCCCCGTCCCCGAACCCATGTTTCCTAGCAACATAGTCCATTGGTGATTCTAGTTGTAATCTATACAACCGATTACTTTTGATCCTGATCTGCACTTTCTTTTTCCAGCTCGAGTGTTTGACGTATACCTTTTCCTTGATGAAGTAGACGTCATAGCCCTTGCCTTGCAGTTGTGACACAGAAAGTAAGTTCATCCCCAATCCTGGTACATCCAGCACATTTGTGGCACGGAACCGCTCTCCTGATTCTGTCTGAAAAACTACGGTACCCTTTCCTAATGGAGTACACTTTGCCTTGTTCCCCATGGTGATCTAAAAGTTCACCTTCTCTTCTCGATATTCTGAGAAACACTCCCTGATTTCCGTCATATGCGATAAGGCTCCACTATCTATATACTGTACTTCTAATGATACAGCACTAGTCATGCACGCCACTTCTTCTTCCAGCCTGGAAGCCAAGATAGAGAAATCAAAATCTCTTTCTCTTGTGCAATCTTCTGAAAATCTGCATGAGTCCCCAAAGGTGGATGCCTCTGCATCGTGGTCTCGACCCATAACTAATTTTCCCTTCCTGTCTCTGATTACTTGCTCTGATACCAAGTGAAAATTCTATCACTGCAACAACTGATTTACTTTTCCTACTTATTTCACCATAAGTTATTCATGAAATTACTTCGATAAACATAAAAATAAATACTGCTGTAGATATCACACCGTAATACAGAGACAAACATATGCACAAGAATCAACACATTGACACAGTTATTTTGGACTAATATCCCTGGAAAAACCCAATGTGGGAAAACTAGTGCAGCAAGGGAGGATTTTATTAGTCAGCAATATTCTAGTACAACAAGGTGCCAAACTGGCTTACCCATAGATAGACAAATTTTCCAACACCTCTTCCGAACCCAGTGTCAGCCCTACTGACCTCTGCGTGACCTGAAACCCTCTGCATCAACTTGTTGAGACTCTGCGCAACCTCTCTGGCTTTTTGCATCCCTGCTACAGCCTCTGCGTGGATGACGCAGGCCCTATTGGCTCTACGGAGTCTCTGCTACCTCTGTGTGGCTTCCTCTAACCCTGCGTCTTTCTTTTCTGCCTCTGTGTTAATCACCCGTCTCTTTGTTCCGTACTTGCTGCCTCCTGACTTCTCTCTAGACCACTGGTTCAATTTCTCAACTAACCCCGCTCCAGAAATTGAACTGACTAGTCTCCCTCAGTGTGTTCTCCAAGTGACCCTCAAGCCTCCTCTTTTATTTTTCTCATTGACAAATCAATGGCTAAGATTAGATCTGGCTTGATCCATGACTTTTAGACCATTCTAACATAGTTTTATATTAATACACATTAATATTTTATTTTCCCTAAGTTTAGACTTAGGGACTCCATTAAAAATATTAATTATTTTAATATCTTCCAAACTATTTATAATCTGCCGAAACCTTTTATGGGTATTGGAGATCTCATGTGCTTTAGCCTCTCCACCAATTTTCGTGGCTAGAGCACATCCGATGCTACCCCAAATCAACAATGCTAAGGACCCAGCCCTATTGGAGTCCTCTGATGAGTAGTAGCTAGCGCCTTTTTTTGTTTATTTTGATGATGTATATGTCAGTTAGCAGTACTTACATTAGTATGTTAGGGGTAAACTGGTCTATAGACATTCAGTCCTATAAGGATATGTGTGACAGACTTAAGATTCTCAGATTTTGGATGGCATACAATGTGGTCTAATGGCCAACAACCCTAGTTTCCCAATGGGCAGGTTGAGGCCACAAAACATATTTCATGGATGTAACCTACTTTTTTGCAAATGAACTACCAAGCTTACAAAAAAAACCCAAATGTTAAATAAAGTGATTTATTTAAATATATGAATAAAACAATTTAATTAAATTAGAAACAAAAATTTAATAAAATACTATTAAGACCTAAAAGTAAATAAACCATTTCAATGATTCATTTAAATTAAAAATAGAACCGTCTCCGTCCAAAAAGAAAGAAGGGTTGAGAAGGTAGTAGGAGGATGACAGCGAAGAGAAATAGGAAGCGGTGTTGGAAGGAGGTGGACAACAAGAAGGCTGGGAAACGGTGGAATTAAAGATATAAGGGAGTGAAGAAGGCCATCACAAGAGAAGATTTTTAGAGAATTATAGAGAGTAGGAAATTCAAATAGTGTCACTGATAGAAGGAAGTCTGAGCTCAATTCTTCTTGAAATTTTGGGCACAGGGACCAGATTACCTCAAATTTGAAGTACTTTGGAGCTAGGTACTAAGATTGTGCTCAGTTTGGTAGGGAGGTTTCGGTCATTTTGTTAACGAGAGTAGAGACATCTTCAACCACAGAACCCCAAGTTAGTACTCAATAGTAAAATTGATAAATTTTGTACAAAATTTCAGAGTAGTATATTCAGAGAGTAATATTGATTATACCCTATTAAATTCCCAATTTAGGGTTGTTGACCACTATGTGTCAACTACCCATAGCAGTACACCCCCTTTTTTCGCAAAAGGGGTAGCGCTTGATCGACGTGTCCATGCCATTCGATATCATCATCAGCTCGGTCATGTTATGTTGTAAACCCAGTCTACATGTGTAAATTGTAAATAATCTTAGCAGATCTGAGTCATGTATGTAAATTTCCTAGGCAAACCTAATTTTCTAAGTGATAATCTACGTTCCGGAAGGTTTTTTGTCTCACCGACACATGGTCGGCAGAGTTCTACTTTAGCCTAACCCCAAAGCCAGAATGGATTTTGTCTTTAGAATCTTAGGGGAATCCTGATGTGCTTAGAGTCTATGTAAAAGTTTTTTGGAAATAATCCTAACTATTTGGTTAGGTTATTACAAATGGCTTGATCTGCTAGATTATATGTGTCGCAGAACTAAGTGTTCTATGAGGGTCTATGTCAAATGGGTTTTCCCCCTTGAGATGTAAAATTGTAAAAGTCATGATGTAAAGTGTCTTGAGGGTTAGAAAATAATTAATCCCCTCCTAGATCATAGGTCCTAGGTAAAATTCCCAAAAGGCTAGGCTCGAGGGTCCAATAAAAATAATAAAATTAAAAAAAAAAAAACTAATTAATATAAATAATTAAATTAAATTAAAATAAATAAATAAAAATTTAAAATAAAATAATAAATAATAATAAGTCCACCCAGATGCGGGTGTCCGAACTGCATTGAATAGGTGTTAATAGCTAGCCACGCGGAGAGGACAGCGGGCAGCTGAATAGGTTAGAGGTAACAGGATATATGTCGTCAAACTTGAAAGGCATTCATTGCCATTTAATTCATCGTCCGCCCCAAGGCACGAGCTGTGGTGATAACAGGATGGAGCAGTGCGCCACCGGAACATTCTCCCTGGTTCAGATCTGGTTGCAGGCTGAGAGTGTAAGGTCTAGTTTTAGGCGGAATGGGAAGGTGGCTATGGTAAGCACACGCCTTTCACTGTAGCTTCGCTTAAACCTGTGTATGTTCCTGTTGTTTCGGCCCCTCCGAATGTAGCAGCGGAAATTGAAAGAGAGATTCGCGCAGGGGAGAAGCGGCTCTGTGGTATTAACGAGTTCCTGGTTGAAGAAACCAACAATCCCAAAATTGTGGCTGTTTGTGACTCCCTCCAGGTGATAACCAGTCTCCAGGTTGATTCAGGGCAACCACTGTCCTCAAGCTTTCTCGCCGCTGTCAAGAGAATTCACATGGATCCTCGTTTAAGGGGCACTCCTCGGCGTGGACGTCACCATGGGCAACGAGGAGGTGTTGGAGAGAGAGGCAGTCATAGCCCTTGCCAGGTTTCACCTCTCGCCTGTGCGTCGCCGCCTTCGAACAGATCCGACGATTCGGGGCAATCCATCAGCAATACAGTCCAATCTGCCAGGCTTCAATATCGTCGTCGAACAAACAAACCTTTCATTTCAGCTCTTGTGACGGTCATCTTCTCGGAAGAAGATGAGGAAGAAGTCAGTATGAAGGATCCCTCTGAGGAACAGTCGCCTTCTCCTTCGAACAACTCCTCGTCGAGCAGGTGGATGGAGGACAGCTCCTATGCCCCTTCCTCGCAGAGCAAAATTGAGGAAGAGAGCACTTTCGCTCACACAGAGGAGCAGGCTGAGGTGCTTCAGGAAATTGGGAGCATGCAGGAAAAGAACAGTTTGGATTTGGCTCAAGAACAGGCAAAGACTTCTCAGGAGAGGGTAGACACAAGGCAAACCTCTCCCCAGAAACAAAGCATGCACAAGAAGCCGGATAACTCCTTTGCCACCCTGCTGTATCCCAAGTTGCCGCCGGGAATGAAGCTGGAAGACGTCCAGGACGGCGTGGAGATAACCTAGGAGCCCCTGGACGAGGACATCGGGCAAGGTTCCGAAAATATCAAGTAATATGCTCTGTTTCGTATGGTTAGTTTTCCTGCTCTGTTTTGGTTGCTTGTCATCTTGCATGATTTCGCTGTTTCGGCTCTACTTGTTCGGTTTTCTTGGCTCGGCGTTTGGCAGCTGGAGTATACTCCAGCAAACAGTGGCACGTCTACAAATTTTCCTCTATCTCTTTGCTTATGTTTAGTTTCCAGGCAGATCTTATGATATGTAACATTTTGCTCATGTTAACTCCACTCTGTGCCACAACTTGTATAAGGTTCCTCATCATCAGTGGAATAGTCAATTTTGTTATACTTTTGAAAGAGAGTTGCACAGTCATCAATGGCACTCTCAGAGGTTCAAACCTCTTGTATATATTTTTACATCTTTTTTAATATAAATTAGCTTAGTCTTTGCCCAGAAGAAAAAAATAAATAAATAAATAAGTCAGTTTCGAGGAAATAAATGCAAGATTTTAATTTTTTAATATATTAAAATGCATTTAAAATTTCGATAGATGAGATTCAAAGAGATTTTGATCCTCATCGACGGTCGAGATCATTTTGACATGGATCACTCGAACTAGCCATTGGGAAATTTTCCTTTAAATAGGGTGTCAGGGGTCACTTGAGATCATTTCAATCTGTGAGTCTTGTGCTGAAGAAAGCTCTCTTGTAATCTTTTTCTTATGCAATAAAGAAAGACTTTGGGGTTTAAAATCTTGCTGGTGTTACTCTTCTGAAATGCTGTAAGATGTTTCATTTTTCTGCATAAATTTAACTTCAACCATTGGTAATAACTTGATGAAGAGTGATGTTGAACACAGGTATCTTGTTTAGTCACTAGCGTTTAAATGGTAATAGAATTTTTGAAAATAATGGCAGGTATCTCCATTGGATTTGGATTTTATTACTGTTTTTTCCCTCTTTATTGATAATTGAAGTGAGCTGTGCAAGAAAATCTAGATTGTGAAGATCAACGAGCGTTTGGGGAAGTTTTCGGCTGAACCAGCCAACTCCCGAGAAGCACTTTTGAAGAGCCCAGCCAGTTTTAATCCGGGCTTATCATTTAAATTTTTTCTTCTGAATACATGAGGGGTTTATTGAAGCATCTCATAGTGAATCTAAAATTCTAAAAATATTTCTATGGTATATTGACAAATCTAGCTATTTAGAGCCTCTGAGCTGTAAATATTGTAATTGTTTAGTTGGTTTTAAGGTTCTTAGTTTTATTTCTTGCTCATTTCATTTCTGGGTGTTCGGTTTTTGTTATTGCAGGTTGCAAATCGGAGGATTACTTTTTGTCCGAAGCCAGATCTAGGCCTTGGGGGGTAAGATTTGGCCTCAGGATTAATTCTGGCAAGGATATTTACTTTAGATCTACAAAATTTCGTGGGGTTTTCAGTCCTAAGCAACTTATCTCGAAATTAAATTTTCTGAAAAGACTTCGGAATTTTTCTTTGTTGTTGTGGTCACCCTCAATTGCTACTCCAACTGCAAAAAAACACATCAAGAAAGGCAACTCCCTCTTCCCCAACCGCTACCCACATCCCTCTCTATCTACGTCTTGTTCTATCCTCCCAAAACCCTCACATAGTCATTTTTGCTCCTCAAAGCTAGTGTGTTGCCATCCCTGCGCTATTCTTCTCCTCCTCTACATCTTCATTTCGTTTCTTTCGACAGATCTCTCACTCTCCATGCAGTATCATTCTTTGTTGTCTCTTGCCATCACTCGGTTGACTGGTCCAACCCATTATCAGCCCTCACGCAGTGATTTCTTTCACCCTTCCACGCAGTCTCTTCCCATCCTTCACGCAGCTGCATTCCCCCTTCCTCCGCAAGCAAGCTTCTACGCTTCTCCAAAACCTGCAAACATCCCTACATCCTCACGTCATCGCTCTGCTAGCAAACTCCTTCACGTTGTTGTCTTTTACCCTACTCTTCTCACTGCGTCGAGCTCCTCCACATACCTGCATTCATTTCACTGCTCATCAATTCATTCCCCTCGACTTGCCAAATCCCTACGGCATTCCTCCATCGAAACATCTCCACCTCCGTCCTCCCATCCTTCATGCGAACCTGCAATTGCAAACAAAGCAATACGATTTTTTTTTTGGTTTGTATATTTTTTTTTCTTTTTACGTTAGGATTAGAGTGTAATATTTTCTTTTGTTACATAGTTTTGGAATTAAGCTTTTATTTATGTAGCTTTAGTTTCATTTAACTCAGTTTTGGGTTTTAGATTTTAGATTAATTTAAATTTAGTTTTGTTTTATTTTCTATTTAGACTTTAAAAATACTATAAAAAAATAAAAAATCATAAGAGGTTTAAATTCTAAATTTTAATGGCTTCATATTTTGCTTTGATTTTTTAGATTTATTTGATTTTAGGATTTAGTTTTAATAATTTTAAATTTCATTTACTTTAGTTTAGTTCTAATAATTTTAAGTATTATTTACTTTAGTTTTTGCTTAGTTTAGTTTGTTTTATTTAAAAATATAAAAATTAAAAAATTTGAAAAGCTTAACTAAAAGTTGAAAATTCATTTTTTGGTGTCTTTTGTGGTATCTATGTTCCACTTCTCTATAGTTAAATGCACTTAAATATTTATTTAAAGTTAGCTATATGAAAGTGGTAATTGGTAAGCATTTAAATTGTATGGTTGTTTAAAGCATTCAATCTTTAGAAATTTAATTGCTAGATCATTATTAAAGCATTGTGAGTTTATTGAATAACTTGTATTGCTTGGGATATTTGATGATAAATGAGTGTTTTACAAGGTTCATATTTCTGCAACATTTAATAAATAATTATTTAATCATTAACTCCATAAGGCACTGGCACATTAATTTCTAAAATGAATTAGGTGCTAAATTGCCTTACTGTGTCTCTCAACCCAACTGGTCCACAGTTGGTCTTCCTTTATCCCATAGGGTCTACCCCCCTTAGCCTCAAGAGATGGCTTCAATGGAGAGATCAAGGATCAGGGTGACAGCCCTCGGTCTGAGCGTTGTCACGCTGCCCAGACAATTTGTGCGACAACAAGGGCTTCACCAACTGTTTTCAAAGCTTTAATATCATTAAAAATGTCAATTTTGAATTAAAGGTCTCACAGTTTGTTGCAAATAGAAGATGCTAAAAACATGTGTCTAGAGTGTAAAGTTAGAAGTGTCCTTGGAATGGGATGCCTTTGAGTGTGACATTCTTTAGTCAATGCACGTCATTAGAAAGGAGTATGTTTTTGGGAGACAAGCGGATGATATGATAGCTTGGTAGAGAAATAGACAAAACCTCTTTATAGAAAAGGAGATATTGAGTTACACTTGATAGGGAAGCTTCCTCTTTTCAATAGGATGAGAATATAGCATTCAAAGCAATATTTACCACTTGAGTTTTAGCCAAAATCAACATTTCTGTAAATTTCAAGCCTTTCTTGAGATTGGATCTAAGGCATTTTTGCTAGCATGCATTGCCTTTGCAGGGCAAGGTTATCTATATTATCATATCCAAGCTCAATGATATTACACTTTGATATACTCTATTTTGTGTAGTAATGCAATTTAAGATGCACAAACAAAATCCCCAAGGGTTTCCTTTATTGGTGGATACTCATTTGTGAAACTTCAGAGGCCTTGAGAAAAAAATCACACAAGTCCCTTATAGTTAGCTGTAAAAGGCACATAGTTGGGTTAGGCACAATAGCTCTCATAAAAGTTTGGAAAGGCTCCAGCATGAACTATCCATGGCAACAGGGCAGATAGGCTAGAAAATTGTTAAAGCTTTCTAATATATAACACACCCTCTTCTAGACCTATTGTCCAGGGCCAAAAACACTTTTACTAAAATTCCAAGGGGTTAGCTCAACCAATTGTTGCCAATGTCACTGGGAATTTGGCTCAATCCATGTCCATAGGCACCTAGTTCAAATCCCTTCAGGTGAAGTGCACTAGTCTATGCCAATGGGTCTACTAGGAATGCCATCATCGAATGTGGGGAAGCATCCCTTGGGTTTCCCTGCGATATTTTCCTTGGAAAAAAGGATCCATAAATAGAAGGAAAACTATATTCTTGTGCAATAATGTAATATAAGATGCATAAACAAAACGAAAAAAAAATGGTTGATAGTTGTGATATTATTTTCTAACAAACCTTTTCACAATTTGCTTTAACTTTTGGATCCACTTTTAGACCCATCTTCTCCTTATAGTCATCAAGCAATTTCTTTGTCTTAGCTTCACGCATTTCCTTCTCCTCTTTAGTCTCAACTACATCTCCAGGTCGAATTACCTTCCCACCACCATACTGCATAATTAGAATTGGTGTAAGTATAGGTATTGTTCCATGGTACAGAATAAGGATAAAAATTCATAAAAAACAAAATCAAAAGATATCAAACCATTTAAGTTGCAAAACCTATTACAACCATTGTTGACTATATATAATAGCATAAAAATTTTTAGTTTAAGGTACTCTAACCAATCAATTCATGACAATGTATGTACAAACACATATGAGGTCTGAGATCTTATAGCAATAAAACTAGAAGTCAAAGTAGTGATCAATGATGTTAAAATTTAAAATAATAATAATAATAACACTTCCAGTATAAAATGCTACATTAGATGAAAATTCTGAAATAAGAAATGAGATAACTCGGTAAAAGCATGGAATTTCTTCTTAAGAAAGAGCAAATATGCAAATGAATTTCACTTTATGTAAGTATATTTTATTATAGCATGTATTGGCTGTTTAAGAAGTGCAACTTCAAGACAATTATACCAATATGCAAAAATATTCATGCCACAACAAAATATATATATCTCAAGTTTTATGTCACAAGCTAAAACCTAATCTTATTTATCAAAGACACACATGTTACATATTTAACATCTTCCCATTCAAGTCTCAATCATCCATACTTGAAACACCAACATTGCTTGTAGCTGGACATGTCAACTAAACAACCATGTCAGACTATATATCAGTACTGACAAAGTAAAATTAGTCAATTACCAATCAAGCAGCTGCCTATTCTATGTATAGATACCACTCTTTGGTTAGGATGTAAGTCAAAGCAAATTGAAGGATTGAACAACTACCAAGCACTCGGCTTCTTAGTGATTTCACTGCATTCACTAATACATCTCTTTTTCTGAACGTTTCTCATCTACTGCATGAATGTGATTGGTGCATGAGTTGTTTGTCTATCTATCTTGCTCATTTGTGCAACAGATAATATAGGTTCCATTGCCACTCATACAATGACCTATTAACCCAAATAGCGCTTCTTGCTACCAAAGGGTTAAATTCCAATGAGGCTCAGTCACGTTGGTCTATTACCAGATGCTTCATGGCATGATCATCAATTAAAGGACCTTTCATATTCAGTTTTTCTAGCATCAGAAAAACTGCTATATTGGGCAGTTCTGGTTTTTATGATATTCAAACCATCAGGGGCCCACACATCAGACTTTACTACATTTTCTTAATCTTGGTGAAAAAGCGAGTCCAATGGGACCATTTTCACTAAAATATGGAATGCTACATTTTCCTTTGCTTTTTTGTACTTATCGACCAATGTGTCATTTGGCCAAAATTTATACTTTCATGCTTTTTTGCTTTTTTGTGAAGAATGTCTTTTTTAAACATGGCTATAATTAGTAACTTTACGTATTTGGCAGGTGCAGTTATTGGTCATGATTTCCAACTAGCAACTGGAGTGATTTGAGTTACCTTTTCATGGAAAAATGAGGAGTTGAGCAGCATCTTTGCCACTGGTTTTTGTATCAAGCTGATACTTGGCATGGATCTAAATCCTTGTTTGGGTTAATTTCTATGGATTATGACTTTAAAGCCATAATTTGTACAGTGACTAATTTATTAGACCCTCATTTAATTATTTCAACCGCATGAAAAGGGGGTTGAATTGCTTTAATGAGAGGTGAGAGATTTTAATAAATGTCTTCATGAGTAAAGCTAGAGAAAAGTGAGGATTTTCCATTCCATAGAGGAGATATGAAAAGCAAATTTTTTGTTGATGTTTGCATTCAATATGAATGAGTAAAGAAACGAAGATTTTCTGCTTTTTCCCAAACAATTGAGCTAAGATACCCATTCAACCTCATTCTTTAAGGATTTCATTGTTCTTTTAGTAAATAATTCTTATGAATGAATAGGGCAAAGTAGTGTGCAGCTGAGGAAAGACATACAAGCCATCTAAGCCATGTGAAAGTTATGAAAACTGGGGTGCAGGTACAGGACATGATTTTAATCAATACTGTCCACAAAAAATGAGCACTGAAATGCAAACATGTGTCGGTTCATAGGGCAAGGAATTCCACTATGCATAATTTCATACTCTCTTCCAATCTCTTAATAGTTATGGATTGATTTTATCGTGGATTAAGTAGAACAACACTTTATTCTAATGTTTATCTGCTAGTGATATCATATCATCCAAGTTGGTAACTTAACTTCATGTTCAAGGGTGCATTATGGAGATATTTATAATCAAACTACTAGAAATGATAACGGACCTTGGATTCCCAAAAACATCCTCAAATCAGTGCACAGATTAAGTCAAATGCAGCTTCTGAAATCATCATGTTATGTTGTAGGAAAAACACTATAATGTTGGGTTGAGGTCACCATTCTAACAATTGGTTCACCCATAGTTGATTATCTTCTTGCAACCATCATTGTGCTGTTATTCGCAACCTACAATTCTTAAAAGGTTGAAATCACCTGCTGTTATAGCATTGTGCTAAGATTATTGGAGAAAAACACCTTAAAATAGTTTAGTGGTTGTTGAGACTATTGGGCCATTGACATGGGTTGACATCTTTTTCATACCTAGCCATACTCTAAGTTGTTTCTAACAGCTTAAACTAGCTGTATGGGTAGTATGAAGTATACATATGGTCTTTTCTGTTTTAAGGGAAATCTCCTTATCCAACAGGAACATGATCATGTCAAACTCGGGAAAAGATTTCTATGGTTAAATGATTTGGTGATATGAAATGAAAGACAGCCATGTGGGATGCTCCTAAAAGCAAATTAAGAAGAATGAATTTTTTGAAGTGCCTTAGCTGTGGACATGAAGAGAATTTGTGTCTTGATTCACTTCAGATGGAGGAATGACCCAACCCTGTAATCCTTTTCGCAAGGAAGGTCAAACAAAGGGGTTTTTCACTTAATAGCATGTGACGGGAAAATATATTCAAAAGAATAATTCTCCATAGAAGAACTAGTGCTAAATGCATATATATAGTATATTTTAGTATTTTACTGTGAGGAGGAAAAGAAAGCGAAGGATAGTAAAGGAAGATACCAATGAGGGTTGTAAAAGGCTTGTCATTCCCAAACGCACAGTCCATGAGGATGTTGAATTTTTTGAAGATGTGTTGTCGCACAAAGTGTCCAAGCACTGCGACAACGCTTAGAGTGAGGGTTGTCACTCTAATCCTTACTCCCTCCATTTAGACTCTCTCCTAGACAAGTCAATGGGAGTAGTCCCTAAGGTGAATGGATGAAGATAGTTTGTGGAACACAGGCTCTAGGAGATTTTAAGGATAAACAACATGACGAATTTAGAACAAGTCTTGGTCAATTGAGATGGACATATTAAAATAAGAAACAACCACACGATAAAATTGATTATAGACCAGTGCCTTTATATTGAATTAACCATAGACTAAATAAAAACAAGTTATCCAGAGCAAATATATAAATGTGGCAAAGCGACGATCATGAACAATTAAATGTAAAACGCTCAAAACTTTAGCATGCAGGATAATCTAGCAAAATTTATCTTTCTCCAAAAGTCAATATGATTTTTTAAAACATTTATCGCTCTTGACAATAGAGAAATCACAATAATTAAAATTTTGCACTTAACACCAAAGACACCAAGGAACTTTAGTTTAACAATTTAATTACTCCTTAGGCAATTAGTTGAATGTGGTAAATGAAGAAATCAAAATTTTCTAGTGTGACGGAAGTAAAACGAATCAAAGGGTTAAAAAATTAAAATTTTGATGGGCCATAGGCCACATTAAAATATTTAATATGAAAACACAAATCCTTTTTTAATTTATTTCATTCTCAATCCCAAATTCACCCAAAAGAAAAAAAATAGATTTTTTTTTTATTTTAGAATTTTTTATGATTTTCTAAATTTTTTAATGTTTTTCAGATGCAAAAATCGAAATCAAAACTATAAATTAAAGTAAAAAATGATAAAATGTAAAACACAAATAAAATCAAATCAAAAAATAAAAAATCGAAAAACCACAGCCAAAAAAAAAAAAAAATCGAAATTTTAAATCGAATCTAACCAAAGTTTCATTAAAATGGAATCGGAATTTTTTTTTTATTTAGAAAAGGAAAAAAATAACTAAAACCCTAAATGCGAATACAAAATGAAAAAAAAAAGGAAATCGAAGTGTTTTGTGTATGCAGATTTGGAGAGGGCAGTGATGGCAGAGAAGCACTGGATGCGGGAGGTCGAGGGAGACAACTACAGGTCAAGCAACGAGGAGATAGGGCACTCGAGGATGGAGAGGAGGGTTGCGGACAAGCAGCGAGGAGATAGGGAGAAGGATTGAGCGGAGGGTTAGGAAATGAGGGCCGAGAGGGTGCTATGGGTAAGGGAGAGGTTTAATGCAGCAAGAGGAATGGAGTAGGAGGGAGCAACGAGGAGGGCAGAATAGGCAAAGAGGAGGAACTGCGAGAGAAAGGGAAGGAGAGATAATGGAATGTAAGGGGCAACGTAAAGCTTGGAGATGCCTTTTAGGGCTGCCGAAAGAGGATATGAAGGAGATGGAGTTGCGGATTGTAGCATGAGGATCAAGGGAGGAAGGGACGCAAGGGTTTGCAGGTAAAGAAATAGGAGCCGCAGAGAAAGGAGAGGAATGGAGGGATAAGGGAGAAGAAAATGCAGTAAGGAAGATGCAACCAAAAGAAAAATGCAAGCAACAGATAAAATTCGAATTTTTTTTACAGCAAGAAGAAAAACCCAGATAGCAGTTCCAGGCAGCCAATGGTAGCTTTAAAAACCCAAAATAAACCTAGAAAAACGAATATTACAACAATACATTTTTTATGCTTCAGATTTGGCAGTGAAACCCTTGTAAAATTTCCAAATTAAAATTTTAAAACCCTTGGACTGCAAAAAAGTTGGATAATATCCCTGCAAAAAATTATTTTGAGATCAGATCTTACCCTCCATGGCTTAGATCTGGCTTCAAATCAAACTTCTCTTTCATATCTGCAACCTATACCTCAAAACAAAAACACCCAGAACCCAGACATACAAAAAATAACAAAAATAAAACCCCAGAAACCCAAGTCAAAAAACCAAAAAAATTACAGATCTATGCACAAAAATGGTAGATCTATCAGATCTGAGGAGTACGAGTCTAACTCTGCTCCCAGATCTGATAACCTAAGGCTCTCAATAGCCAAATCTATCAATTTCCCACACAAAAATTAAATTTTAAAGGAAGTGCTTAACTCAAAACTTTTTGTATATCACACATAAAATCTTATGATAAGCCCGGAGCTAATTTAGCTGAGCTCTTCAGAAAACACGGATCAGAAATTGGTTGGTTCAACTGAAAACTTCCCCTAATGCCCGAGGACTTAAAAAACAAGATTTTCCTACAAAACGCAATCCAGCCATTAAAATAGAGCAAGAAAATGATAATAAAATTTAGACAAATAGAAATACCTGCTATTACATTCAAAATTTAAATTATCATTTAAACCTCAGCGACCAAGCAAGATACCTGTACTCAAATCAGTCTTTAGAAGCTATCATTAATGGCTTAAAAAAAATTATGCATAAAAACAACACATCTTACAGTATTCCCATGAAGAGTAACACCATTGAAATTTAACCCCAAAGTCTTTCTTTATTATCCAAAAAAAGATTACACAAAAGCTTTTTGCTTAGCACACGACTCAGAGATCGGATCTATTGACAGACAAATGACTTCCTATTTAAAGATAAATCCTCCAACGGCTAGTTCGAGTGATCATCGTCAAAGCAATCTTGACTGTTGATGAAGATTAAAAAGAAATTTAATCTCATCCATCGAAATATTTAATTCTTGAGGAAATTCGAATTTTTCAATTAAATGTATTTTAATTAACTCAAAAATTAAATTTTTGAGTTAATTTCCCCAAAATTTTGACTTTGACTTAACCCTAGTGGTCATTAAAATTTATCAAAATAATTAATTTACCTTAGTCCTTGGACCTCTTATAATTTAATTTTTAAGGACCGACAAATTTTGCCTTTGGAGAATTTAAATTTACCTAGGACCTAGAATTAATTAAATTTTTGGCTTAGGATTTTAATTAATTTTTGGCCAAAAAATTTAATTAATTAACCTATGAAGGGATAAATTATTTTTCCAACCCTCAAGACACTTAACATCATGATTTTCATATTTTTTACATCATAAGGGGAAAACCCATTTGTAATAGACCCTCACACACTACTTATTTCTACGACACAAATATAATCCAGCAGGCCAAGCAATTTGTAATAAAATAAACTAACCAAATAGTTAGGATTATTCCCAAATCACTTTTATGTATACTCGATCTAAAACACTAGGACTCACCTAAAACCCCAGTGACAAAACCCATTCCGGCTTTGGGGTAAGACTGAAGGAAAACTCTGTTGACCATCCAAGAATAGATCGATGAGACAAAAAACCCCCCAGAATGTAGATTGTCACCAAAAAAGTAGATTTTCCTAAGCCATTACACACATGACACAGATCTGCTGAGATTATTTACATCATATACATGCAGAATGGGTTTACATTATAATATCTTAGAAATCAAGCTGATGGTGATAGCTGAACGGCATAGACACATTGATCAGGTGCTATCCCTTTTGCAAAAAAAGGGGGTGTACTGTTGTGGGTCGTTAACACACAGTGGTAAACAAGATGGAATGACAAAAGATGATTTGCTTGGATAGAAGTAGCATTTTTAGCAAAATGACTTCCAAACTTCCTATTCTTGTCTTCAATTGTTCTTAGAAAGTTAGCATGCCTATGTTTTGTGTCACTGTTAAGATACCCACAAAAAGTGGGTAACCCATAGAAGAAAAAAATTCTCCCCATTTGACAACCAGCAGCTCTATGATGGTCTTCGGATTATTTATGTCAAAGCTCCCCACCCACCATTCTGGTCAATACTCTCTCCCATCTAGCATTCTTCTCAATGGAAGGTGGGTCATCTATCAATAGGTACTTCAACGATTTAGCAACCATGTGCTTTCATTTAATGTTAAGGGCATATTAATATGAATCACCGGTAAAAATGGATGATTGACAGGTCTTAATTGTATCTGTGTTCCCACAATTCACCTAGGTGGTTAACCTTTGACCCTAGTCTAAGGGGACATCCTCTAAGGCCTTATGGCTTAGGGGAGGCACTAATAGAGGGCACTGATTAATATAGTGTGTCCATGGTCATCCATACTTACAACTTACCAGCCTTCCTTGTTATTCATCTCCATTGTTTGGGTTGATTGTCATTGGTGTTGAAAAATGTGTATCTAGGTTCAGTCTTCATATAGATGAAATGTACTTTTGATTCTTGTAAAGTGTAAAATGAAAGAAAATAATAATAATAATAATAATTGAAGCATGGGTTTCAAGCTCAAGGTCTTTTTTTTTTTTATAGTTCAAGCACCCATTCAGTGCTTCTAGGGTTTGTCCTAGGTCTGGAGGTCAAAAGAGTCATTGTCATAAGTTGAAAACCCCATCAGGCACATTGTAACTTGTAAAGAAAATTATATTTGTCTTAAAAAGTGTCCAGATAGCCTCCAAGACCAAGTCGGTCTAGCAGCTGGCAAGTCAGCCAAAAGGAAGAGCCACATCTACCCTTGAAGAGCCTATAAATAGAAGAGAACTCGTCCTACTTGAAGCACATTCACTCACCACACATTCCAATGAAGGAAGACGAAGAAGAAGACAGCGAAGAAGAAGGAGGACGAAGGAGATTTGTGGTTGGGCTAATTTTCTCTCACACGTGCTAAGGAGAACTAGGGTTTCTGCAACAAGACCTAGGGTTTCTATCTTCAAATTCGAACTTGGAGAAAAAGAGACAAGTAGGTCAAGCAGAGGTCACCTAGGGTAATCCTCATGCTCCTGAAGTGGGGGAAATTCAAGCGAAGGTCAAAGGAGGGCTCAGAAGGCAGATCAAAGCTCACACATGTGGCAGTAGCAACTACTAGGGGGGGAATTTCAGATATGTAGTGGAGGCCGAAATTTTTGCAGTTGGAAGTCGAAGAAGTGCTAATGGAAGAGATTTCACTGGGTTTGACAGGATCAGTGTTAGCACATCATCTGGAGAGGTTGGTCTTGGTCTTGGAGGGTTTTGAAGTCAGTCTTAAGGTCTTTGAATTCATCAATTGAAGAATCTATAAGGAAGAGGAGAGATTTGCAGGTTTTCCGCTCAAGTGGAGAGGTTTTGGCCCTAGCTTGCAACCTATATTCTGTGTTCTTGTTCTTCTTGTTTGGTAGTTGTTTGATGATTCACACATATAATAATAAGTAACAAATGTAATAAGTAAAAGGACATCACAAGCAATTATCAAGTAAAGACAAATCTATATAATCACTACCCTTTTGATTTCTCAACATGGTATCAGAGCTAAGGTTGACTAAGGGTGTTATGGCGATTGTTGGATCACAGGTCGAAGTTGCTGGGTGTAGCAGTTTGGTGTAGATTAAAAGAAAGACTTGAGAAAGGGCCGACTTCATACTGTGAGAAGGACTTGCTCTAGGGATTGGGTCTTTGTATCTCATTTGAATCAAATTCGAAGAAGAGAAGAGTTTTCGGGTTTCCCCATGGAGGGGTTTTGCCCTAGCTGAGAGCCTATATTTATGTCCTCTATTGTTTCTTTTATCATTCTTGATATTGTTTGTTTATAAAATCTAACTAAAGAACTGAAAGAAGATAATTAAGATTCACAAGCAAGTATCAATGTTCAAAGAAAATAAGATTAATAGTTCTTGCTTTACATTTTCTAACACCAACATTATAACCAATCAATATATCAATATCAATAAAAAAAAAACCAAATGACCCATACTACAAAGAATATCAATCCCAATATTGTTGAGTCTCATGATAAAAGTTCATCTTGGAAATCGTAGAAGCGCAACATTTCACAAAAGGTCAAATTAGGGTGGTTAGACCCTCTTATAGTCAAACAATTTTGCTCAATCCTTAAAAGATGATGTCATCTTACATCATCCTTGTTACAGCAATATCTTGTATTTCTCGAGAAAGTAAAATAGCTCAAGTTTGAGAACCTATGTACTCAAGAGGGTGCCATTGTCACTTGACCAACCCTCCTCTCGTTTCTAGTCGATTCTCATCTGGCCCAAGGGGGGTTCTCCCTAGTAGATTTTAGGGATCAAATGACCTAATCAAACCAAGCCAAGAGTCCTAAGGCTTCTATCACCACCAATCAAAGGATTGAACAATCAGGGTTTAAGGTGGATCTTGAAAATATGATTGTTAGGGTTTTTAGGGTAGTTTCCAAATTTAAGTTCAAACAAAGGTCCCAAAACACGAAATCAAGGAATTACAAAGTGATTTCAAAGAGTAAACCCCAAAAAAATGGTTTAAAGGATTTTAAAGGGAAAAAGAGTGGCTAAGGATAAAGGATAATTGCCTTAGCTAGAAAATATATTTTTGGAGGCATATGGGGTCAAGAATCAACACAATTGAAGAGGATTGGAGTAGATTTAAGCTCCTTAGGCTAGGATAAGTCCACTCACTATCCATAGACTTCTCAATCTTCTAGGATGAGCAAGGGAAGAAACCCACCTACTATTTCCTCATAGCTTTGGAAGAAGGGCTTGTTTAAGAGGTATATTGAAAATAGAATACCATGCCCTCCTACTTAATACTTATTTGTCATCATCCATAAACACAATCAAGACAAAGAAAGTCCACTTAGGGTATCATGCATTCATCCAAACTTCACCAATCTCCATCCAAGAAAATAGTGAAATCCACATCAACAAGGCCTCTATCCAAGAGGTCACAACTCATCCATCCATAGCATAATTATAAGAACAAAATAAAATCATAGAAATTCTGGACCTACTAAGGGATCTCTTCCCCAATCCAACCATGAGAAAATGAGAGGAAGTGCACCTCTATTTATAGAGGAGGTGCTCTGTGAAATTTCCACGAATTCATCAACTGGAGTTTAACCTTCTAGCTATTAACAATTTATGTGTTTTATGACAAATAACAATTAAATCACTAATGAAATATTCACAATAAAAATGTTGCAGAAAAATAAACTAGAACTGAGAAATAGATGCACACACAAAATAAAAATGATACCAGTATTTTTGGATTAAATGTCCCCGAAAAAACCCCAAAGAAAAAACCGGTGTAGCAAACGATGGTTTATTTTATTATGCAACAAATACAGAGAATTACAATTTGGATGCCCAACTGGAAATCCTCCGGCAATTTATCTCAATGTAATATCCATAACGGACAATTAGCTGTAAAAATGCAAAGCAAAATAGACAAAAACACCATGAAGCCAAAGCAAGCAATCAAACCACAAATTTGCATCCAAAATTGCACTATGTACTCATTTTATTAATGGAAAGAGGTGTACAACAAGGTCCTGGAATGAGTGCACTTGGGATTGCTCTAGGCAAGCTAGCAAAGCCCCAAAATGACCAATGAATCAGCCTCCTCCAATATGTTGCGAATTTGCCCAAGTCTTGCACTTTAGATGCCCAAAAATGTGCTGCTACCTGAAAGGATCTGCTGCTAGGGCCCTCTCCACTACTCAGAAAATTTAGGGAAATTAATCCTGACCTCTACTCAAGAAACACAGAATAACCCACGAAGGGTTTGGCCGAAGCTTGACCCCGGAAATTTGACCCTCTTTGTCTTGAATGGCTCTTTTGTTGGGAAAATCTGTGAAACTTTCAGAATAGAAATCCAACTGCAGTGATTGATATTATTTCTTCTACTTATTAATTTGGAAATATGTTATTCACAGTGTTTCTACAACAAATATTGAAATAAATTCTATTGCAGCCCTCACAATTAAAATACTGCGGAAAATAAATGCAAGCAAAAATACTAGCACAAGTACAATCACAATGACACAGTTATTTTTGGAAAATTGTCCTCGAAAAAACCCAATGTGGGAAAACCGGTGCGACAGATGAGGGTTCCTTTATTGATCTTCAGCAAAATCTCATGTACAAGATACAATCAACAGAATATAGGAGGAATTTTTGTGAGAAATTTTACAGACAATTTTCTCACACTTCACAGTGAAATTCTGACTCTGGAGAGGACCTGCTGCCCTCACTGCGTCACCTTCTGCGTAGTGATTGCACAATCCCAACATCACTGCCTCTGTGTTGTCCCTCCATTGCTCTACTTCTTCTCTCTGCTTCTTGCACTCCTGACTATTGCGGATGCCCTCTCTCTCCAACCTGCAACTTTCCCTCTAATTCGATTTTCTCTTGCCAAACTTTAGCAAGAGAAAAAATCAATTTGCTTGGGCAACTGAGTATTTGCCTGGTCTATTTTCCAAATGTCCATCGAAGTCCTTTTACAATCTTCCATTTGAGTATCAACAGCCTAGATTAGAATCTAATCAATGTCTTAGATCATATTGACTCGATCTTTGTCTTCTTCTAGAAGATTCACATCTAGTTTCATTAATACCCTTTAATTATTTTAATTTCCTAAGTTTAGATTGCCACTGCTAACACTGCATCCGTACTGCAACTCAGTTCCTGAGAGAAGCAACTAAAAACACCCAAAACTAGAGAAGTATCCAATGGATACACCTCGGTGCTGATATCCTAACTACTGCTAGTCCCGTGCTATCTTCCAAAGCTTTGCACTGTGCCTCCACGCACTGCTGCCTCTTGCTTTGCGCTGCTCACATTCTAGTGCTACTAACTACTGCATCTATCGAATCAACACTCCATGGCACCAACTGAAAACTCATCCATCTCGCTACTACTGATCATGGGTTCCTGTAGCAAGGTGATGATCCAAGAGGTGGGCTCCTCAAGGATCCTGCCCATCTGTAGCTCTATCGAACTACTATTCTATATCAGCCCCCACGTTGTCTTCCAAAGCTTTGCACTGTGCCTCCACGCACTGCTGCCTCCTGCTCTATGTTGCTCACATTCTGGTGCTACTAACTACCGCATCTGTCGAATCAACACTCCATGGCACCAACTGAAAACTCGGCCATCCCGCTACTACTGATCATGGGTTCCCGTAGCAAGGTGATGATCCAAGAGGTGGGCTCCTCAAGGATCCTGCCCATTTGTAGCTCTATCAAACTACAGTTCTATATCAGCCCACCTCCCTCCTGCAGGTATCTTGGCTGTCATGGTGAACTCCTTCTCCTGTTCAATCTTTACGACTGCAAGCTTAGCATCGCACTTCTCATCCTTGTCCTTATTCTTCAAAGGACACTGAGATACATAGTGGCCCATCTCACCACATTTGAAACACTTCAGCTTGGAGATGTCCTTATTTCGTCTCTGTTGCCCCTGTTGTCCCTTTGATGCAAGGGTTACATTATCCTCCTCCTCTACTTTGGGCTTCGACCCACTGTTGTTACTGCTTCTATCAAGTTTGACCTTGACTAGGTCTCTCCTCAGCTCTTCTTGTTTCAAGGTTGCCCACATCTCGTCCCAATTTGGCAATGTTGCTCTACCCAGGATACTCTGGACAAAGACTTGTCATTCATTCGAGATGGAATTTAGAGCCAGTCTCACTAACTCTGAATCCTGAGGTGTGTTCCCCGAAGCTGACAACTCATCAAAGGTCTCCTATAGTTTCGTGATGAATGTATCCACAGGTTCTCCTTTCTGCATCTGCACATATCTCAACTTCTGTTATAAGTACATCTTTTGCTGCTCGGAAGATCTCTGATACAATGTGGCCAAGACATCCCACATCTCCTTAACAGTCCCTCTGCTAGCAACGTGATCCTTGACTCCATCCAGGATCATCCTCTTGGCCTTTGCCATCTTAGCTCTGTACTTCTTCAGCGGATCTAAATCCGCAGGGACAGCTACCACACTATCAACATATGTCTTGAGGGCATGCTCATCTAGAAGGAAAGACATCCTAGCCTTCCAGATGACGTAGTTGGAAGCCCCATCCAACCCATCGTGATCCCTCAAGCCACTGGTTGCCATATCCTCCAAAGAAATGTCGAAGAGATGCCTCTTTCTCCCTACTGCATAGGTTCTAGGCTAGCTTACGTACTCCCTAATGGAGCTGGTAAGTCTTTTGCTCCTATGTTGTCCAGTAACTGAGAAATATTGGTTTCCTCGGCAAGAAATCACTAGGAAAGTATTCCCTCACTATGCGATCTGCTTCTTCCTTCCGACGGCTTTTCTACCCAGCACTCAACTTTGCAAAAAATTACATCCCTCTATTTCTGCGCTGAGGCTCTGTGTGGCTCCTTCTGCCCTGGAAAATTCTTAATTTGGCAATCTTACCTCTCTGTCAGCTAACTCAGAGAGAGACACCCACGAAAATATAGATCTTCTAGCTAGAACTGCGCAATCCCTCAAGGGATTCGAACTATTGCTTGTTGCAGCAAGTTGGCCCTTGCTTCAGAGCTAGATTTGCTCTTCCCTGTTTCACATCAACAACTACGATACCCTGTGAAAAATCCTAGATCTAACAATCTCAGGAATCCTACTGCAACCAACTGAATCTACTTCACCTCTACGTAAATTGCATTACAAACTTATTTCGGATTTCTTCTTGAAACATTGAAGTAAATTACTGAAGCAACCTACACCAAATTAAATATGATTCAGAGACTTAGAAACTGAGAAAGGAAAATAGAAACACATAGGACACCGTTATTTTTGGACAATAGTCCCCGGAAAAACCCAATGTGGGAAAACCAGTCCAGCAACTTTGAGGGTTTTATTATTATGTAGGAGAAAATCTGAGTACAATCCTAGGATGCTCAACTAGCAATCCAATACAGAGAGAATACTAAACAAAATACTGGTGAAATGATCTCACCCTGTCAATGGGAGAATCAGTGACTGATCCTGCTGAACTGGAGGCTCTGCATCACCCTCTGCGTGGCCTCTGTGCAGAACTGTGTCACTCCCAGTAGTTTCTATGTCGCCCTTGCTGGGTACTATGTTGCCCCTCTTCTGAATCCTCTGTTGGTTGAAAAAATTGAACTTCTGCCTCCCAGAGTCACACCCCAGCTTCCATCAACTGAAACTCGACTTCCCATAGCAAGAAACTCGACTTCCCCTCAAATATTCTACATCACTGCATAGGTCAGCATCAACGTTCCTCTGGACTTTTTTTGTCCTCCCTCTGCCTCGTCCTCTCTGGACATTCCTTCTTCTGGATTCTCACTGACCCTTCGCTGCAAGAAGTCTCTTCAATCGTTTTTCCTCCTGAGAACTTCTCACTTCAAAAGATCAATTTCCTTGATCTCTCGGTGTATTTTCCAAATGACCCTCAAGCCCCTTCTTATCTCTTCTTATTGGACAACCAATGGCCTAGATTAAATCTTCATTGAAGTCTCAGATCGTTTTGGCTTGATCTATGTCTTTTTCAAGAAGTTTCACCCATGATTAAATTAATACCCAATAATATTTTAATTTTCCTAAGTTTAGACTTAGGAACCCCATTAAAAATATTAATTATTTTAATAAAATCACTTCTGGTTGGAATTTCCCAAAACGCTTTCTGGGTTCTTTGGAATATATGTGCCCAAGCCTCCCTGTAAAATTTGAGGCCTAGAGCACATCTGATGCACCCCAAATCAACATGTTCGACCTCGCTAACCCTCACAATGGCTCTGCTAGCCCATCCACAAACATGAAGATCCTCCTAGACTCTGACAAATCAAGCACCATCATGTAGGCTTCTGCACTCGGTCTACTTGAGCCTTGTCAGCTCCCCAAAATAGTCCTCCAGATCCTTCCTCTCAAACTGCTCCAATACCCTTTTGGAGAAACCATCATAGGTAGTTACTCTTGCATGTCCCAACGTGGTCAATCCATGGAACCACCAGTCGTGGGGTTCCCCTTCTAGATGCAACGTGGTAATCTTGATTGCCTCTCCTTCTGTCATTTAGCTCAGTTGGAAATAAACATCCAACGCTTCGACTCATGCCTTAGTCGAGCACTTGGAGGACCCATCGAAGGTTGGGAGAAACAGCCCCCCCACATTGTGTTGCAAATTTGTCCCCCGCATGAAACCTCCTCCACTCTATCCCTTGGGCCTATTGTTTCCCTTCAACTTACAGAAATCCTTGAAAATAATGGCCCTCCCAAAATCAGGCCCATAGGACTAATACTCCAGGAAATAATCCCCATAAGGTGCCTCCTCCTGCTCCGGCTGCCCACCAGCCCCAGATTGTAGGAATGTAGGAATGGTGGATCTTGGGGGTGTGTTCTGAAACAATGGCATGTTGGCATGGAGAGATGCATGGTGCTGTAACGTGCCAAATCCTTCTCCATAGTGGAAATCCCCTTGGACTCCCTTTCCCTTGCTGCCATTGCCATTTCGCTGGCCCATTCCTTCAATGTTACAAGATGAATCCTGCACTGCCTTCAGTAGGAGTTGGGAAAACTCCTTTTCCTCATCCCTTTTGTCTCCTTCATTGTCCCCCATGTTGGTTTCTTCTACCTCCGATTTTGTAGTCACTGGATCAGAGGTGATCTCTAACTATTATTCTTCGCTTCTATAGCTCTACCTCTAGTATGTCACATTTTGCTTATGATCCGGTGTCATAGACTGTGCTACTCCCATATAGACTGTGCCAATTTTATGAGCTTTGATACCACTATAAGATACCTAAGGGGAAATTAACAGTAAATATGAAAAGAAAAATAGACAAAAACACCATGAAACCAAAGCAAGCAATTAAACCACGAATTTGCATCCAAAACTGCACTGTGTACTCATTTTATTAATGGAAAGAGGTGTACAAGAAGGTGTTGGAATGAGTGCACCTTGGCTTTCTCTAGGCAAGCTAGCAAAGCCCCAAAATGACCAATGAATCACCCTCCTCCACTCTACTGCTAATCTGCCCAAGTGTTGCGTTGTAGATGCCTAGAAATGTGTCGTTTCCTGAAAGGATCTACTGTTTAGGTCCTCTCCACTGCTCAGAAAAATCCGAGAAATTAATCCCAGCATCTACTCAAGAAACCCATAATAATCCATAAAGGATTTGGCCAAAGCTTGACCCCGAAAATTCAACCCTCTTTGGCTTTGAATGGCTCTTCTATTGGGAAAATCGACCCACCTGAAGATTTTTATACTAAATGCTGCAAAAATCCCTACGAACCCTTGTTAGAAGGCTCCCTAGGCCTTCCCTCCAAGTTTCCTCCACAAACTCCCTTCACACCTCAAGCTCCCGTACTGTCTCTAGCCAAGACTGCACAATCCCTGTGCTGCTGTAGCATGCTCCCTGTTGTGGTACGGCCTCACTGCTGCTGGTAAAATTTGGAACTAGGTGAAACTCCCTCCTTGGGTTGGCACTCGAAGTCCATTGAAGAATGGGTTGGCATCTCCGCTTGGAAACACCCAGTTTACTGAACAACACATGCAGACTTGACTCACTACTCAAGTGTGCTATGTCAAAAGACAAATTCTAAAAATGATCAATGATGAGCAAAATGAGAGCCCCTGCTTCCTTTTGTCGATTTGCCTCTAAGATTGCCCATGTGGGCCCTCATCAAATTCCTCTCACCAATTTCGCTCCAATGAGAGCGTACTCTCCATGTGGGCCAAAATCCCCTTGTGATGGCCCCCACACTCCACCAAAGCCATAATCTTTCCATCGAACACTAATGTAGGTGTGCCTCTCATGCCGAAAATCGAATGTGGGTCCCCTAACCCCACTTCTCCTAAGTGTAACGATGTAATACACCAAAATTGAGCAAAAATTGATATTTACTTAGTGAAACACTAAGTAGGAATAACACAGTCCTCCCTGCCAAACCGTTGTTTGTCCTAAAGCAACTGCAATGAAGGATGTTGTAGTATCTACTCCCCCTCCCAGGTGGCATCCTCATCTGGTAGATTCCTCCATTGGATCAAAATCTTCCTGATGACCCTGTTACGCAAATGTCTCTCCCTGGTATCCAAAATGGCCTACAGTTCCAACACCAAATGCCCCTCATCGTCCATAGCGGGTAGCTCTATAGCGGGTGTAACCTACTGTCCCAGTGCCTTTTTAAGGCAAGACACATGAAAAATGTTGTGCACCAGCTCCCCGAGGGTAGTTGCAGCTCATATGCTACCTCTTGAGTCCTCACCCTCTAAGGGTGACATGATAAGGCCCATAGAAGTGGGGTTTGAGCTACTCAGCCCCCTTTTGCTTGAGTGTAGACTGTAGGTGCAGCTAGAGCCTCAGCTAGAGCCTCAAAAATAACAAGTCCCCTACTTCAAACTACCTGTCACCCCTGCCACTATCTAAATAAAGATTTTGTTGATTTTGGGCCATTTGCAAGTTGTCTTTCAGAGCCCTCAAGATATTTTGGCTCTTCTGTATCCAGTCCTTGGCCCTTGGAGCCCTGCTGCCTCCAAACATAATTTCAGCGAAAGATAACGCATCATAACCATACAGAGCTCGGAATGGCAACATACCTATAGACATGTGGTGCATGGAGTTGTAACAATATTCACCCAAGTGTAGCCACCATATCCACGCTCTCTACTGCCTTGTCACCTAGTTACACAAGTAGCCCTCCAGCCACTTGTTAACTATTTTTGTCTGTCCATCTGTCTGAGGGTAGTAACTGGGCCCCAGGGTGAGCTCAGTACCCACAAACCAGAATAGCTCCTGCAAAAATCCACCCATGAACCAGCTGTCCCAGTCACCGACAATGGTCTTTGCGAGACCATGTCACCTGTGAGACCAACTACCGAGCTGGAATAACAAAGAAGTGGGCGTACTTCATCAAGCAGTCCACCACCACATAGGTGCAGTCTTTGCCCTGTACTGTGGGCAACCCGGTAATGAAATCCATTGATATGCTCTCCCATTTTTCCTCCAAAATAGGAAGCGGCTGCAATAGGACCGCGAGGTGCGTCTGCTCTCCCTTATTCCGTTGGCATGTGTCACACTCCCGAATAGACCTCAGAACATAATCCTTAAGGCCCTTCCACCAAAAGCACTCCCTGATGGCCCAATATGTCTTTGTGAACCCTTGGTGCCTTGCTAATGGTGAATTGTGAGCAGCCTGTATAATCTTCTCCCTTAATGGGAAGTTGGGTACCCAGTACAGCCATGCTTGATAGTAGATCACCTCGTTCATCACCCGATACCAGTCATTTGTCACCAACCCATCAAGGACTTCACATGCAAATCTATCCTTGGATTACTCTACTAATAACTGCGCCACCTAATTCGAGGCAATGCTCATCAAGGAAAGAGCGGCTAACCTCCTCGACAATGCATCAGCCACTACGTTGTGCTTCACTTTTTCAGACTCAATGTCAAATTCATATGCTTGGAGCTTGCTCACCCACTTCTATTGCCTCTCCTACAACTATTTCTGCTCCAAAAAGAACCAGAGGCTGTTGTGATCGGTCTTTACTTTAAACCTGTTCCCCACCAAATACTACCTGAACTTGACCAACGCATGCATAGTGGCTAGCATCTCCTTATCATAGATGGAGTATAGTAGCTCATGGGGCAGTAACTTCCAACTCTCAAAAGCTATGGGGTGCCCCCTGCATCAACACGGCCCCCACACCCACTCTTAATGCATCACACTCCAACATAAAACGTTGAATGAAGTCAGGAAGTGCCAACACCGGGCAGCTACTCATGACCTCCTTGAGGCAATCAAATGCCTCCTGTGTTGTAGTGGTCCACTCGAAGGCCCCTTTCTTCGTCAAGTCTGTGAGGGTTGCGACTAACTGGAAGAATCCCTTCACGAACTTCCTGTAATAAGTGCAAATGCCTACGAAACCCCTCAACTCGAACACATACTGGGACTCTGGCCAATCTCAGATAGCCCTAATCTTCTCCTCATGCACTCTAACACCATCCTCCCCAATGATGTGCCCTAGGTAGAGCATCTTGGTCAACCCAAACTTGCACTTGGATAGTTTGGCATAGAACTGTTGCTCCTCCAGAATGCGCGGTACTATCTCAAGGTGCTACAAATGCTCTTCCCAAGTCTGGGGCTGCAAATCAATATGTCATCAAAGAACACTAGTACAAACATCTTCAACTGCCCACAAAACATGTGGTTCATGCATGACTAGAATTTATTCGGTGCATTAGTCAACCAGAAGGGCATAACCAAGAACTCATAGTGCCCATAATGGCATCGAAATGTTGTCTTCAGGACATCTTGGTCCCTCACCCAGATTTGATGGTACACAAACCGTAGATCAATATTCAAGAACTTAGCTCCCCTCAACTCATCCATCAACTCATCTATATGGGGAATAGGGTAGCAGTTCTTCAATGTCTTCTTGTTGAGGGCCCATTAATCGATGCACATTCATAAGGACCCATTATTCTTCTTCACCGACATAACTGATGAGGCAAAAGCGCTGGAGCTGTGAGTGATATGCCCAAGTCCCAATACCTCATGGATGGCCCTCTCAATCTTGTTGACCACTGCGTGTCAACTACCCATAGTAATACACTCCCTTTTTTCGCAAAAGGGATAGCACTTCATCGATGTGTCCATGCCTTTCGACTTCCATCATCAACCTGATCATGTTCTGTTGTAAACCCAGTATGCATGTGTCAATTGTAAATAATCTTAGCAGATATGAGTCATGTATGTAAATTGCCTAGGTGGACCTAATTTTCTAGTGATAATCTACATTCCATAAGGTTTTTTGTCTCAACGATCCATGATCGACAGAGTTTTCCTTCAACCTAACCCCAAGGCCGGAATGAATTTTTTCATTAGAATCTTAGGGGAATCCTAGTGCGTTAATCTGCTAAATTATATTTGATTGCAGAACTGGGTGGTCTATAAGGGTCTATGTCAAATGGGTTTTCCCCCTTCGGATGTAAAATTGTAAAAGTCATGATATAAAATGTCTTGAGGATTTGAAAATGTTTTAGTCCCCTCATAAGTCCTAAGTCCTAGGTCCTAGGTAATTTTTCCAAAAGCTAAGTTCGAGGATCCAAAAAAATAAAAATTAAAGAAATTAAAGAAATTAAAAAAAATAAAAATAGACAAAAATAAAATAAAAATAAAAATAGAAAAAAAATATAATAAAAAAAATTTAAAAATAATAAATAATAATAAATTAAATTAAATAAAAAAAAAATAAAATAAAAAAAAATAAAATAAATAAATAAATATTAAAAAATAATAATAATAACAAATAATATAAAATAATAAAATAAGTCGAAATTTTGAGAAAACAAATGCAAAATTTTAATTTTTAATTTATTAAAAATTCGACGGATAAGATTAAATGATATCTTGAACCTCATCGACGGACGAGATCATTTTGACATGGATCACTCGAACTAGCCGTTGGGAATTTTTCCTTTAAATAGGGTGCTAGGGGTCATTTGATTTCATTCGATCTGTGAGTCTTGTGCTGAAGAAAGCTCTCTTGTAAACTTTTTCTAGTGCAATAAAGAAAGACTTTGGGGTTGAAATCTTGTTAGTGTTACTCTCCTGAAAGTGCTGTAAGTTGTTTTATTTTCTGCATAATTTTATTTTCAGCCATTAGTAATAGCTTGGTGAAGAGTGATGTTGAACACAGGTATCTTGTTCACTCACTAGGGTTTTAATGGTAATAGAATTTCTGAAAGTAATGGCAGGTATCTCCATTGGATTTGGAATTTAGTACTGTTTTTTCCCTCTTTATTGATAGCTGAAGTGAGCTGTGCAGGAAATCCAGATTGAGAAAATTAACAGGTGTTTGAGGAAGTTCTAGGCTGAACCAACTGACTCCCGCCAAGCACTCTCTTGTAGAGCCCAGCCAGTTTTGATTCTGGGTTTATCATTTAGAGTTTATTTTTGAGTTGCATGAGAGATTTCTGAAGTATCTTATAGTAAATCTGGAATTCTGAAAATATTATTAAAGCTTACTGACAAATCTGGCTATTGTAGAGTCACAAAGCTGTAAATAATTGTAGCCGGTTTGTAGGGTTTTAGTTTATATATATATATATATATATATTCTCTAGCTGCTTTTCCATTACAGGTTGCAAGGTTTCCTGAAGATTTCCGAGGGTTTGATCAACTCCTTGCTTTTTCTCAGGGTTTCTTTGTGTTACAGGGGCATTTTGAAAATTTTTCTTTTGAGGCAAATCTACACAGTCACGTCGCTCAACGCAACTCCTTCTTTGCGTGTTACCTCCAGCTGCACTGCGTCCATTTCCTCACCTTCACGCAGCAAGCTTGTATTCCTTTCATGCAGCTAAGTTTCAAAAAACAAAATAATAATAATAATAATAATAAATCCCTTACACGCATCACCTGCTCGTTGTTGTCCTTGCAGCTTCACGGTAACTCAAACCTCCAAAACCTACATGCAAACCCATCAGATCAGCAAAATCTTTAGCTGCTCCTCACCCACCGCCAATCCTTCTGCATAGCTGTAGCAGCTTCTCCTTCACTGCTCTCCATCCGACGACTTCTCTGCCCGCGTTCCTTGCAACCATCAGTCCCTCACGTTGTCTTGCAAACAAATACGCCATCGAAACTCTAGAACCTGCGCAATCTCCTTCATCGCCTCCTGTCCCATCGCTGCTCTCTATCGCCGTCAACATGTTCCTGCAAACACATAATAAAATTAAGCATTCGATATTTGTATATAGGTGCTATATGATTCTTTTTTTTGGTTAGTGCGTTCTAGGTTTAGAAGAGTCATATAGTTTTTAGTTTAGATTTTAAATTTTTATTTTTATGTATGTATGATCCAGTGAGTGGTTGCTTTTTTCATTTTTTTTAGATTTAGAATAGTTTTAAGATTTATTTTTAGTTTAGTGCATAGTTTAGTTTAGGGTTTGATTTTAGAATTAGATGTTAATTTAGAATTTTCTAAAAAAATAAAAAATATTTGAAATAAAAGAATTTGACTTTCATTTTCATATAGAGATTAAGTATTGATTTCTTTTAGGCTTTTTTTTTTAATTTTATTTTGTTTTGATCTTAATTTCAAAAAAAAAATCATAAAATATAAAAAATTTCCTTTATGGTTTCAAGTTAGATTTTAATTTAGAATTTTAATTTTGTTCTATTTTGATTTTTTTAGCTCAGAAACATATAAAAAAAATAATAATAATTAAAAAAATTTAAAAAGCTTAGCTAAAAAGTGAAAAATCATTTTGGTGTCTTTTGTGGTATTTTTCTATAGCTAAGTGCACTTAATGTTCATTTTGAAGTTAGCTATGTAAAAGTGAATAACTGGTTAACACTTGAAATTACGTGGTTATTTCAAGCATTTAATCTTCCAAATTTTAATTGCCGGAATATCGTTAAGCCATTGAGCATTTATTGATTATCTCGCATTTGGTAAAAGTTAATCTTTGTTTGAGGCTTCTGATGATAAATGATTGTTAATGAGTTCATCTTTTCGTAGCATTTGATAGATAATCATTCAGCCATTAACTCTATAAAGCACTGGCCTATTAACTTAATAAAATCAATTAAGTGCTTATTTCCCCTCGTGTCTCCCAACCCAACTGGTCCACAGTTGGTCATCCATTGTCCCATAGGGTCTACCCCCCTTAGCCGCGGGAGACAAGGTTAAACGGAGAGATCGGGGATCAGGGTGACAGCCCCCGGTCTGAGCGTTGTCGTGACTATCTGTGCGACAACATCTTTTGGCGTCGTTGTCGGGGATAAATTTTTTCCTGTCCTTGGTCGTTTCATTTCTAGCTTTTTCGTGTTTTACTTCCTGTCCTTGGTCCTTTCATTTCGAGCTTTTTCGTGTTTTACTTCCTGTCCGGGTGGCGACTCCACTTCATATATTATCCACAAGAGTGTATACTAGAAAACATCCAAGCAGTCTGTGCAATCCTGCTCTTGATCCTGAAAGGGCCCTCAGAGTACGATTACACAAACTCTCTTCTCGTACACTTCTTGTTAACCTCGGACAAGAAGCCCTCTCTAATATCCATTTGCTTTTTACTAGTCCAGTTGGGCATGACATCATGGATATGCATGCCCCTTACAAATTTTCTAACATTCCAGGGTATCCCAATGATCTTCCATCACTTGGGTTAGATAAGTTGCCTAGCTTTCAGGGAGATAATGCGATTAGTGTTAATTCGCATCTGAGAGATTTTAGTATATGGATGGCTAAGTACACAAGGTCTGCTGATTACAATCATGAGGATGTTAGAATGACTATTTTTATTTTAACCTTGGGGGGCGATGCTCATGAGTGGTTTACTGAGAAGCCTCGGAATTCATTTGATTCCTTACAATCGATCATTGATGCCTTTAAGGAAAAGTATGGAGATAAGAGAGAAGAAAGACACCTCGTAAAAGATATTAGCATAATAAAAAAAAGAGAGAATGAAACTGTTGAAGAATTTAATAAAAGGTTTGATGGTATTGTTAGAGAATTACCTCAAGACTATAAACCTACCGACAAATTTGAGATTTTTAGATTGATGCCTTTAGTCCTGAGCCATCTTATGAATTAAGGCGTGCTAGACTTAATGAATATAGGGATTGCCAGGTCCTAGCTATAGAGCTTCAAAAGGACAAGGCAGCATCTGGGAAGTCTGAGATCCCAGGTTTCAATAGGGCTGCTACGAAACTAAAAGAACCTAAAGGAAAAGCAGTTCAAGAGCATGAAAGCGAACTTGTTCTCAAATTGCTCCAAAAGATTGAAACCATGGAAATTAATCATAATAAGGAGATAGCTACTTTGCAGAATAGGTTGGTCCAAATCGAGAGAGCTCAAACGCAAAATTTCCAACCTCGAAATAATAATAACAGAAATAACAATTGGCAAAAAGAAGGGTCAATCTAGTGAGCAGAGACCTCCTAATCCATTTACTAATTTGGTTGATAATGCTCCTCCTTACTGTCGGGTTTGTGATGCTTTTCATGAAGAGGCCACCTATCCCATTGTTAGAAGAATCTTAGATAACGCGATGTTTGGGGCAAGTGATCAAAAAAATGTAGTAGGTAACAAGTTTCCTTTGTCTATGGATGATTGGATAGAAGTCACAGAAAATAGTCGTGACATTATGAATCCTTCATCAGCTTTTAGTATAAATAACCTTGAAAATGAAGATGACATTTGGCTAGGTTATATGGTGAAAAACCCTCTCGAGAGCAAATCATGGAAATTGCTAGAGATAAAGGTTTAACCTATCAGAGAAGGGATAAAGATCAAAGCGGGAATCAAATTCCCCCTCAAAATTTTAACCCTGGGTTAAACTCTGGATTAGATGTCGATTTGAGAAGTTGGTTTAACAATGCGAAAATCTGGGTTCTTGTCTCCGAGATTGCTAAAATCCCTTCCCAAAGAGACAAGTTACTAAAAGCTATTTAGGGTCCTCCAGTAAATATTTCTCAACAGAAGACTTGGGAAATTGACTATCACAATGCTCCCATATATTTGCAAAGTTTAGATGCGGATAACAAAGATCACCAGCCTTTCTTTATCACTTTGTTAGTTAATGGATATAAATTGAATAATTGCATGTTGGATTCTGGTGCATCAGCTTGTGTCATGACTAAGAGGGTCATGGAACAGCTTAACTTAAGAGTTTCTAGACCCTACTATAACATATGTGCCATGGATTCTAGGAAAATTGAAGTGCATGGTTTGATCAAAGATTTACAAGTTCATCTATCAGTTTACCCAGACATCATGATTGTTATGGATATTGTTGTTGTTGATGTGCCTAATGCCTGGGGTATGCTTTTATCCAGAAAGTGGGCCTCTGATCTAGGAGGAAGTATTCAAATGAATTGGTCATATGCTATGATTCCTTCTCCTAGGGGTGATGGTTTTGTGAGACTTAATAAAGAACCCGAAAGAAAATTCCATGTTGAAGATCCTAAGAGACCTCACAACGAGATAATTAAAGAGCAATCTAACATTGGGAATTATGCTATCATGTCTAATTTCATAATTCCTCCTGATGATAAAATTAAGGATCTCAATGATAGAGCTTGGTACATGTACTTTGATAGTGCATCGTCTAGGCATGGTAGAGGTGCTGGAATAGTGCTTAAATCTCCCCTTGATCACATTTTCAAGTTTGCCTATCGATTAGAATTTGAAGCAACCAACAATGTCGCTGAATATGAGGCTTTATTCTTGGGTCTTGAATTGGAAAAGTCTTTGAAAATTAAGTTGCTTAGCATTAAGGGGGATTCTGATTTAATTATCATATAGCTTAAAAATAAATTCACATGTAAAAATCAAAGACTAAGGAATTATCGAAATGCTGTGTGGGATACTATGGAACATTTTGATGCCCTTGACCTCGAAGCTATCCCAAGAAAGCAAAATAGTTTGGCAGATGAACTTGCCGTAGCTGCTACTACCTTCCAGTTGTCTGATGAGCTAATTAAGGATAAGATCAAAATGGAAGTAATATTTAGACCATCTGTTCCAGATAACTCAGAGCATTGGTAAGTCTTTAATGATGAAAAACAAGTCATTCGTTTTCTTAATAGACTGGATGAGTTTGAAGATTTCTGGATAGATTCTCAGGAGGATGGATCTTTAAATAATGAGCATATCATAAATCCTACTCCTAGGGATATGGATGCCTTAGAGCAACATTTTGATCGTCATGAAGCCACGAAGTTGAGAGACGAAAATAAAATGGACCAATGTGAATATCTCGAGATAAACATTGGTACTTCTGAGAACCCAAAGATTGTTAAAATTGGTAAAGGTACTAGTGTGGAGGAAAGAAAAAAGTTAACTAATTTACTTCGCAAATATCGAGATTTTTTAGCTTTTTCTTATGATGAATGAAAGGGCTATAGGGAAGATGTCATGGAACATACTATCCCCTTAAAAGATGAAAATGCTAAACCCCTTCGCCAGAAGCTTAGGCAGATTAATCCTAAGTTAGCCCCTTTGATTCAGAAAGAGCTTGCAAAAATGCTTGTGGCTGGAATTATCGCTCAAACAAGGCATTCAACATGATGTTCAAATCTGGTGATTGTTAGGAAAAAGAACGGTATGATAAGGCTTTGTGTTGACTTTCGAAATCTTAATCTAGCATGCAAAAAAGATAATTACCCTTTGCCAAACATGGAAACTTTATTGCAAAGAGTAACCGCTTCTGGAATGATGTCGTTGCTGGATGGTTTTTCTGGGTACAATCAAGTATGGGTTAAAAAGGAAGATCATCATAAAACCACATTCACCACACCATGGGGTACTTTTGAATATATTAGAATGCCGTTTGGATTAACCAACACTGGGGCTACATTTCAAAGGGCTATGGATTATGCCTTCAAGGGGTTAATCGGGAAATTTATTGAGATTTACCAAGATGTTATTACTGTATTTTCTAAAGATGGTATTAGTCATATAAATCATCTTAGACAGGTTTTCGATAAATGTAGAGAATACGGGATTTCTTTGAATCCAGCTAAGTCTATTTTTGGAGTAACCGAAGGGAAATCACTTGGCCATATCATCTCTAAAGATGGAATCAAGATTGATCCTGAAAGAATTGAAGCAATCCAAAAAATTCCTCTTCCTCATAATCTTAAATCCCTTCAATCTTTCCTTGGAAAGATAAATTTTCTTAGAAGGTTTATTCCAAATTACACATAAATAGCTAAGCCTATTCAAAGTCTTCTGAAGAAAGATGTGAAATTTGTTTGGCAAGAAGACGGCAAAAAGGCTTTTCAAGAAATCAAATGCGCTATTGCAAGAGCTCCTGTCTTAGTTAGTCCCGATTATTCCAAGGATTTCATGATCTTTTCTTTTGCTTCCGAAGATACCATTGCTGGTGTCCTATTACAAAAGAATAAAGATGGTCACAAGCAGCCTATTGCTTTCATGAGTAGAGCACTTCAAATCCGAATTAAAGTAAAATACCATGGAAAAGCAAGCTTATGCCTTGGTCAAGTCTCTTAAGCACTTCAAAACTTATGTGGGTTATTCTAAAATCATTGCTTTCGTCCCACATTCTGTTGTTAAAGATATATTAACTCAAACCAACTGCCTAGGGACTCGCACTAGGTGGGTTACTAAAATACAAGAATATGATTTAGAGATCAGACCCACCAAGCTAGTCAAACGCCAAGGTTTGGCTCAAATGTTGACTGAAAGTAACAAAAAGACTCTTAGTTTGTTTTGTCTTAGTGATCTATCTTCGCCGGAATTGCAAATATTAGGGGAGCATGAGTGGTACAAGGACATCGTTTATTACTTGATGAATCTTACACGTCCTAACCATTTAGCTGCTCATAAGAGAAGGGCTCTTAGACTAAAAGCCACTAAGTATTGCCTTATGAAGGATGGCCTTGGATGGAGAAATCCTGAGGGCATAGTGCTTAGGTGTATTGATGAAATTCAGTCCAAGAAAGTAATCTCTGAGTTTCATTCAGGATTTTGTGGTGGTCATTATGCTGCTAGAACTACCGCCCACAAAATTCTGAGCGTTGGTTATTATTGGCCTTCAATTTTTTCTGATGTGCATAAGTTTGTTAGAATTTGTCAAGCCTGTCAACTATTCACTGGGAAACAAAAGCTTGCTACCCTGCTCCTACAACCTGTCATTGTAGAGGCACCTTTTCACCATTGGGGTCTGGACTTCATCGGGAAGTTCCATGAAAATTCTAGCAATGGCTACTCATGGATTTTGACTGCTACTGATTATTTCACTAAATGGGTTGAAGTCATTCCTGCTAAGAATGCCACTGAAAAGGTTAATATGGATTTCATTGAAAGTAATATCATAACTAGATTTGGTGTCCCTGCTAAGATTACTACTGATAATTCCAAGGCTTTGAGTTCTTCAAAGTTTTCATCTTTCTATTTCAAATATGGCATTATCTTATCTCATTCATCAAATTACTATCCTCAGGGTAATGGTCTAGCTGAGTCAAGTAACAAGAATCTCATAACCATTATCAAGAAGATAGTAGGAGATAATAAGAGATCATGGGATAGCAAAATCAAATATGCTTTATGGGCAAATAGGATCACTAAGAAGAAAGCTATTGGTAAATCTCCTTTTGAACTAGTTTATGGCTTGGCTGTAACCTTACCTATGCATCTGAAATTGCCAGCTTATCAGCTCCTTCAACATTTTTCTACTAATAAAGATGTTGTTCAGAATAGAATAGATCAAATTGTGGAGTTAAATGAAGCTCATAGGACAACTTTTGATGCTATATGTAAAAATCAATCTAACATTAAGAAAAGTTTTGATAAATTCTCTCGATCTAGATCTTTGCAGGTGGGAGATATGGTACTTCTTTGGGATCGCAAGAATGAAAAACCAGAAAAACATAAGAAGTTCGACAGTTTGTGGTTGGGACCATACATCATTCAAGATATAGCTGGACCAAACTCATTCCACTTGAGCAGATTGGATGGTGAACCATTTGATCTACCTGCGAATGGCCAAATGCTCAAGTTGTTCTTCAAAGATGATATATGATGCCATGGGGCATCCTTTGTATTGAATTTCTAACCCTACTCCTTGTCATTTCAACATTTTATTTCTGTTTTAGGATTAGATTTACTTTCCTTGTTAATAAATGAAGAGCTTATATCTTTCATGTGCTTAAATGTTATATGATGATTTCTGGATGAATGCTACTTATTCTTGGTTGTGTGTTGCGTGGGTGCAGATTCTAAATTCTCACATTCCTACAGTGCAGCAACGTGTCCCCAATTAGAGCCAGATGTTGACCACTATGTGTCAACTACCCATAGCCATACACTCCCTTTTTTCACAAAAGGGATAGCGCTTGATCGATGTGTCTGTGCCTTTCGACTTCCACCATCAACCTGATCATGTTATGTTGTAAACCCAGTCTGCATGTGTAAATTGTAAATAATCTTAGCAAATATGAGTCATGTATGTAAATTGCCTAAGTGAACCTAATTTTCTAGTGATAATCTACATTACGGAAGGTCTTTTGTCTCACCGATCCATGATCGGCAGAGTTTTCCTTCAGCCTAACCCCAAAGCCGGAATGAATTTTGTCATTAGAATCTTAGGGAATCCTAGTGCGTTAATCTGCTAGATTATATTTGGTCGCAGAACTGGGTGGTCTATGAGGGTCTATTTCAAATGGGTTTTCCCCCTTCAGATGTAAAATTGTAAAATTCATAATGTAAAGTGTCTTGAGGGTTAGAAAATGTTTTAGTCCCCTCATAAGTCCGAAGTCCTAGGTCCTAGGTAATTTTTCCAAAGGCTAAGTTCAAGAATCCAAAAAAATAAAATTAAAGAAATTAAAGAAATTGAAAAAATTAAAAAATAGAACAAATAATAATAATAATAATAAATAAATAAAATAGAAAAAATATATATATAAATAATAATAAAATTTAAAAAAGTAATAATAAAATTAAATTAAAAATAAATAATATAAATAAATAAATAAATAAAATAAAATAAATAAATAAAAATTAAAAAATTAAAAAAAATAATAAAATAAGTCGAAATTTTGAGAAAAAAATGCAAAATTTTAATTTTTAATCTATTAAAAATTTGACGAATAAGATTAAAAGATATCTTGATCCTCATCGACGGACGAGATCATTTTGACATGGATCACTCGAACTAGCCGTTGGGAATTTTTCCTTCAAATAGGGTGCTAAGGGTCATTTGGTTTCATTCGATCTATGAGTCTTGTGCTAAAGAAAGCTCTCTCGTAAACTTTTTCTGGTGCAATAAAAAAAGACTTTGGGTTGAAATCTTGTTGGCATTACTCTCCTGAAAGTGTTGTAAGCTGTTTTATTTTTTGCATAATTTTATTTTCAGCGATTAGTAATAGCTTGGTGAAGAGTGATGTTGAACACAGATATCTTGTTCCCTCACTAGGGTTTTAATGGTAATAGAATTTCTGAAAGTAATGGCAGATATCTCCATTGGATTTGGAATTTAGTACTATTTTTCCCTTTTTATTGATAGCTGAAGTGAGCTGTGCAGGAAATCCAGATTGAGACAAGTAATGGGCGTTTGGGGAAGTTCTAGGCTGAACCAGCCAACTCCTGTCAAACACTCTCTCGTAGAGCCCAGCCAGTTTTGATTCTGCGTTTATCATTTAGAGTTTATTTTTGAGTTGCATGAGAGATTTCTGAAGTATCTTATAGTAAATCTGGAATTCTGAAAATATTATTAAAGCTTACTGACAAATCTGGTTGTTGTAGAGTCACAAAGCTGTAAATAATTGTGGCTAGTTTGTAGGGTTTTAGTTTATATATATATATATATATATATATATATATATATATATATTCTCTAGTTGTTTTTCCATTACAGGTTGCAGGGTTTCTTGAAGATTTCCAAAGGTTTGATCAGCGCCTTGCTTTTTCTCTGGGTTTCTTTGTGTTACAGGGGCATTTTGAATATTTTCTTTTGAGGCAAATCTGCGCAGTCACGTCCCTCAACGCAGCTTCTCCTCTGCGTGTTACCTCCAGCTGCAACTGCGTCCATTTCCTCACCTTCACGCAGCAAGCTTGTATTCTTTTCACGCAGCTAAGTTTCAAAAAAAAAAAAATAATAATAATAACAATAATAATAAATCCCTTACACGCATCACCTGCTCGTTGTTGTCCTTGTAGCTTCACGTTGCCTCAAACCTCCAAAGACTGCGTGCAAACCCATCATATCAGTAAAATCTTCAGTTGCTCCTCACCCACCGCCAATCCTTCTACGCAGCTGTAGCAGCTTCTCCTTCACTGCTCTCCATCCGACGACTTCTCTTCCCGTGTTCCTTGCAGCCATCAGTTCCTCACGCTGTCCTGCAAACAAATCCGCCATCGAAACTCCAGAACCTGCGCAATCTCCTTCATTGCTTCATGTCCCATCGCTGCCCTCTATCGTCGTCAACATATTCCTACAAACACATAATAAAATTAAGCATTCGATATTTGTATATAGGTGCTATACGATTCTTTTTTTTGGTTAGTGTGTTCTAGGTTTAAAAGAGTCACATAGTTTTTAGTTTAGATTTTAAATTTTTGTTTTTATGTATGATTAGGTGAGTGGTTGCTTTTTTCATTTTTTTTAGATTTAGATTAGTTTTAAGATTTATTTTTAGTTTAGTGCATAGTTTAGTTTAGGGTTTGATTTTAGAATTAGATGTTAATTTAGAATCTAAATTTAGAATTTTTTAAAAAAATAAAAAAAATATTTGAAATAAAAGAATTTGACTTTCATTTTCATATAGAGATTAAGTATTGAATTCTTTTAGGCTTTTTTTTAATTTTGTTTTGTTTTGATCTTAATTTCAAAAAAAAATCATAAAATATAGAAATTTCCTTTATGGTTTCATATTAGATTTTAATTTAGAATTTTAATTTTGCTCTATTTTGATTTTTTTAGCCCGAAAACATATAAAAATTAAAAATTAAAATTTTTGAAAAAGCTTAGCTAAAAAGTGAAAAATCATTTTGGTGTCTTTTGTGGTATTATTCTATAGCTAAATGCACTTAATGTTCATTTTGAAGTTAGCTATGTAAAAGTGAATAACTGGTTAGCACTTGAAATTACGTGGTTATTTCAAGCATTTAATCTTTCGAATTTTAATTGCCGGAATATCATTAAGCCATTGAGCATTTATTGATTATCTTGCATTTGGTAAAAGTTAATCTTTGTTTGAGTTGTCTGATGGTAAATGATTGTTAATGAGTTCATCTTTCCGCAGCATTTGATAGATAATCATTCAGTGATTAACTCCATCAGGCACTGGTCTATTAACTTAATAAAATCAATTAAGTTCTTACTTCCCCTTGTGTCTCCCAACCCAACTGGTCCACAGTTGGTCATCCATTGTCCCATAAGGTCTACCCCCCTTAGCCGCGAAAGACAGGCTTAAATGGAGAGATCGGGGATCAAGGTGACAGCCCTCGGTCTGAGCGTTGTCGTGACTATCTGTGCGACAACAGATCTCATCTCAATACGCCTTGAGATGTCGATAAAGAGTGGTAATGACGGCCCGCACTCGCTGCTCCAACTTGATAGTGTGCTCAAACCCTCAGTCAGGTGGTTGACCCTGTGGTATGTCCCCAAATACAACTGGATACCTATCAAGCATAGACTATATCTCCGGATGTGGTGGCTTGGGCTTTCCACCAACCTTTGAGATCCTCAACTCCATAGCCCACGACACTTGACAAGTGAAGCACAGTTTCCTCCTCCTAAGGTCTCTACGGGTCTTCTCATCCAACTGCCCATGCCGCTGATTGGCCCTCAGTGGTGGAGCCCTAGTGTCCTTCTGTTGATTTTGAGTAGCATCGGATGTGCTCTAGCTCCGAAATTTTGTGGATGGGCTAGAATACATGAGATCTTCAAAACCCAGAAATTGTTTGGAGAAATTCCACACGGATGAGGACTTATTAAAATAATTAATATGTTTAATGGGTTCCTAAGTCTAAACTTAAGAAAATAAAAATATTGATGGGTATTAATAAGAATATGGGTGACAAACTTCTAAGTGACGAGGATCAAGTCTGTTTTAATCTTAGTCGTTGATTAGGGACTTAATCTCGACCCTTGATTCATCAACAGGAAAAGTATAAGAGGAGGCTTGAGGGTCAATTGGAGATACACTTGAAAGATCAAGGAAGTTCGATTTTTCTAGGGCAAGGTTTGCTAAGAAAATTGAGCTAGTGATCTGAGTTGTAGTGATAGGGGAAGTTCGGCAGAGGGACTTTAGCCCAAGGCTGAGAATACATATCAGAGAGGCAAAGCAACACCAGGAGAGACAGCACAGCTCCAGAGAGGGTGACGCAGTCATTTAGAGGCAGTGTTGGGGTTGCTATGAGGCAAAGAGATAAGCAGTTCAACATATCAATTTCTGAGGAAGCAAGGCTCACTAGGTGAAGCAGCTCCTAGAGGAGGTGACGCAACTCCAACGCAAAGCTTGGAGCAGCTATCGCTACCTAGCACTGGGAACAACATTGTAATTTGTGGGGTTTGATCATCTAGTTGCTGGATTTACCAAAATATCTATCTCCGAATAGAGGTACTTCTACCAGGTTTATTCTCTATTGGGTGAGTCAGATTTGGCACCCTATTTGTATTCAGAAATCTGCTTAATAATAGAAAACCTCTATATGTTGCACCGGTTTTCCCGCATTTGGTTTCCTGGGGACGTTCGTCCAAAAATAACAGTGTCCCTTGTGCATTTGTCTCGTTCTATTTTCAGTTCATGATCTATATGTATGTGTAGAATGCAATAGTGTTTTCATCGTTGTTTAAATAATTAAATAACTTGTTGAATGTATAAACAAGCAAGAGATGACAAACTAGTGACTGTAGTAGGATTTCTGATGTGTAGATTCAGATATTCTCACATTGTATCAGAGCATTGCATATCATAGGAGACTGAAGACACCAGCCGGGAGATCCAGAGAATTTGTTGCAGAGAGGCAATTGTCCCAAGTGACAGCATTGTTCCAGAGCCAGAGACGTAGAGGGAGAGTGACACATTGCAAAAGAGGTGACACAAAGGCCCATGCAGTGCCTACGTCAGCATTATGAACCAGCTGAGGGTGACGTAGTAGCAAAGAGGATCCCACACAGTAACTACGTCAGATGTCTAGGGCAGCACAGACGCAGAGTGGGGCAGATCAGGTTCATGCAAAGCCACGTCATCTTTCTGGACCAAGAAGGAGTGACATAGTGGCCAGGAGGAGCTGATATAGCTCACGCATGCCAGAGGAGCTCAGATTCTTCAATTGTCGGGGTTAGGGGAGAAGGGCAGACTCGATCTGAGTTGATGGTGTTGACCATTGTAGTGGCACCTGATGATTATATGAAGACTCCATGCCCAAGGATGATCTAAAGGACACTTGTACCATCAAATATCGTCCGTCAACAAATTTTTTTATTTCTACTTCTATCTTCTCATCATCTTTCTTATACCCAGATTCTGCACGCTACAAGGAATTGTAATAAGTGATACTAGTAAATGATGAGTTTTGAGTCTGTAACAAGCCTAGGATGTTGGGACTCGATCAGCAAATGAGTACACCTTGGAGTGTTTTTTTTATCTGGTTAATTATCCCTTCTTTTTCAGAGGCGGATAATTTTCTAGGTTTTTTTTACTCACGTTTTACTCCAAAGTCGGGGTGATGGTTTGAAGGTTGATCCCCTGACACATCTTAGTGTCTAGAGTCAATGTATATTACCATACTAGATCACACACAAAAAATTCGTGGAATTTGGTTAGGTCTAAGCAGTCATTTTTTAATTTTTTAGATTTCTCGCAAGTCAAAAATTGCAAATAAAATTGTATTTAAATTGTAATAAGTGTAGTCTAAAGAAGCTGTATGGGGTATGAGTAATCAAAATTACATCTCTCACCCTCAACTTTCTACTATGCCACACTTTGAGGGGTTAATAATGTTTTTGGACCCTCAAAACCCACTTTTCCTAAGTTTAGTGGGAAATCTGGCAATTAATTAAGTCAGAAATTAAATAAATGGAGAAAAATAAATATCCACACATGCTAAATGTTGTGGAAATGAGGTGGAAAATTATGGAGGAGTTAAATTGAATTCCCAAGGCAATCCTTGTGACTGTCCTTGTGGCAATCCCTATGGCTGCCCCTGCTGCTAGACTAATGGAGCTTCCATTGGCTCACTCTGATCACCTGTTGGCATCTCGTAAGATCTCTTGAAGGCTCTATCCTCCATGAACTTCACGTCTCATATCACGATATTCTTCCTACTGCTAGGAATATAGATCCTGTATGCCTTTGAGGTTTCACTATACCCAACGAAGAACCCCTTCTCTGCAGTCTGATCTACCTTAGTGTGTTTCTCATCTGGTATATGGAAGTAGGCTACACTGCCAAAGATCCTAAAGTGACTAACTTATGGTTCCTCCCTCGAGAAAACCTCTTCTGGTGTTATTTTCCCTAATGCCCTGTGAGGAACCTTGTTCTATATATACATTGTTATGTTACATACCTCAGCCCATAGAAACTTGGGCATGTCATGGTCATATAACATAGCTTTTATCACCCCAACTATAGACCTATTTTTCTACTCTGCTACTCCATTTTGTTGAAGATTCTATGGAGCTTCCCACTCACTCCTGATGCCCTCCTTCGCACAGAAGCCCGTGAAGTTATTGTCTGTTTACTCTCCTCCATTATCCATGCGAAGCATCTTGATCCGCTTCCCTGTTGCGTTTTCCACTAGAGCTTTAAAATTTTGGAAAAGACTGAAGACCTCATCCTTGGTCATCAAGAAATAGATCCAGGTTTTCCTGGAGTAGTCATCAATGAAAGTGACAAAATACTCGTATCCTCTAAGAGTTCTGGTGGACATAAGACCGAAAATATCTGAGTGTATAAGCTACAACACACCATTTGATCTACTGTCACTTCTTGGGAATATTGCCTTAGCGTATTTCCCAAGTACACACCCCCTACACATATCATCATGTTTCGTGCTTAATTCAGAACACTTGTCACTATCTCCTTTAGCATCTTAAGAGCTCCATGGTGTAGATGACCCATTCTCCTATGCCATAGTTCATTCAGGTATCTCCCATCGCTACTGCTATCACTGTTGTTGTTGCTAACTAGTGACTTTGGAGAGACGAGCTGCAGCTTATACAACCTGTTGCTACGAACTCCAATCTACTTCACCTTCTTCCAATTTTGGTGTTTGATAAACAACTTCTTCCCAACGAAGTAGACATCTTATCCCTTATCCTCTAGTTGTGACACTGAAATTAGGTTCATACCCAAGATGAGCACATGCAACACATTTGTAGCACTGGTGCTTGCTCCTGACTCCCTCTAAATTTCGACGGTACCTCTCCTAACTAAAGTCAATTTACTCTTGTTTCCCATCTGAATTTGAAATTCCATCTCTCCTCCCTGTAGCTAGAGAAGTAGTCTCTAACTCTTACCACGTGAGTTGACGCTCCACTCTCTATACCCCAAACACCCTGTGAAGTTGAGTTAGAGAGGCAAGCTATCTAAGCGAATTCATCCTCCAATCTAGAAGACAAATTTGTAGCCTCCTTAATGTTAATTCTTTCTTCGGCCATACTGGAAAATTTGAGACTACAAATACACTGGAGAAGTCTTGGGTATAATTTTTCGTGTGCTTTTCTCTTCCTTCCCTGTGCAGATCTGCAAACTGCAAATCTTTGCGTCCTGATCTACTTTGAAAAATCATCAATCTGTTAACCGGAATCTCTTCCCGGCAAATCCACTGCTTATCGCTACTGCTTTTAGGACAAATTGAACTTTTCCTCCTCTTTGGTTTTGGAAATCGATTTTCCTGCCCAACAATTTGCACTACCTGGTTGGCATGCATAGATATGTAAATAGTTTTCAGATATCCCTCTAAAACTACACAATTTCTCTTCCTTTTGCCTCTCAACCTATGATCTGATCAACAATTCTCTAATACCATGTGAAATTTCCACAAATTCATCAAATGGAGTTTAATCTTCTAACATTTAGTAGTTTATTTGTTTTGCAACAAATAATGATTAAATTACTGATGAATCCTTTACAACAAAAACGTTGTGGAATAATAAACTGGAATTGATAAATAGATCCACACACACAATAAAAATGACACCAATATTTTTGGACTAAACGTCCCCGAAAAAACCCCAAAGGGAAAACAATGCAACATATGAGGTTTATTTTATTATGCAGAAAATATAAAGAATTACAATCTCGATGCCCAATTGGAAATCCTTTGACAATTTATCTCCACTCGGAAAATACTCGTCCCTCATAGCAACTCGATCTAGCTCTCTCTAGCAAATTTGCCTCTCCCAGCTAATTCACATAGTTGGAATGGAAATGCGCACTATCTACTCTTGAGAAATCGATCTATCCTGGAAACACCTTCAAGCAAGTCATTTTGCCTCCTTCTGCCCCTGGATCCCATTCGCGCTGCCTCTGGGATGTAGATCCGGGATCCGGCACTTCGCTCTAGATCTTGCATTGACACTTCCCGAGCAACTGGGCAACTCACACTGTAGAATTTCGACCTCCATGTTGAATAATTTGGCCTCCCTTCCTTGGATCAGGAAAATGAAAACAACCTAATAATTTCCTCGAAAATTCTCACTGCTGCAAACCCCTACTACTCTCTTTCCCTCACTCAAACTGCTCCCTCACTGAAAACTATGAATTGGGTAGCTCGATCTGCCTCTCACAACTTGATCACATTGATGCTCAGTCTCCCTCTCATCCCTTCAACTTGCTCTTATAATCTCCCGTTGAGTCTTCAACGACCACGATTTAATCTCCATCGACAGCTAAGATCAATTAGATTTCATCAATAGAAGCCTCTAAAGCAATCTCGAACATCCTTAATTAATTAACTTTAATTTACCACTTTTCCTAAGTTAGACTTAGGAAAAAAAATAATTATGGCATATTAATTTAATTAAAGTGTTTCCCAAGCTTATCTCGCAAAACCTTTTATGGGTTTTGAAGATCTAGTGTTCCTTATCCTCTTAGCATCATTTGAGACTAGAACACCTGTTTGATGCTACTCCACATCCAAAAACTAACATGCTCAACTTCCTTTATATTAAAATATTAATTTGCTAGGCTAAAAGCCCCTAATCTAGTCTATCGAGGAGAAAAAGACTCTCTTCTCTAATAAATAAACTTGAAATACATAAAATAAGGGTTATTTACGCCACAAGTACAAATATCAAAGGGAACAAGCCCTCAAAATGAACCATCTCCATAAATGAAGAGAAAAAGGGGGTTTTGGTGTAGCAACGAACCTCCAAAGGCCCTTCAATGCACAATGACCCTTCAATTAGTCTTCAAATTGTGAAAATTTGGAGACCCAAATTTCTAGTGCAGCAACTAATTAAGTTCCTTCTATTTGTTAATTACTAAACGAATTATTTACTGAATCCTACAGCAAATACTAAAACTAATACACTGCAGCCTTCACCAATTAAATTAAATGCGGAAACAAGAAAATGAGGAAGAAAGAAATACACAACACACGACACCATTATTTTTGGAAAAATGTCAACGGAAAAACCCATTGCGGGAAATCTAGTGCAGCAATTGAGGGTTTGTATTATTAAGCAATAGTTTTCTGGATACAATCTTTGGATGCCTTTCTGGCTATCCAATGCAGAGATCTGACTGGCAGAAGATTAGTGAGAAATACCTCACACTATCACTGATGATCCGACACTGATCCAGGCCATGGATGGTTGGCCCCACGCTGGCTCTGTGTAACTATTGCGTCAACCTCTCTGGGGATCTGTGTCACCTCTTCCCGGATCTCCTGCTGTCTGGAGCTTCGTTCCTCTGGCTCTCCGGTCCACAGCCCGGCTTTTAGCTCGGGAACTCGACTTCCAGCTGAATTTCGAACTCCCTCTGAAGGTCTGCGCTGCCTCTACGTGAGCTTACGCTACCCAACATGGCCTTTGCGCTGCCTCTTCTAGATCTCTCTCTGCCTCCTTTGCGATGTATTCCAAGATCAAGAAACTCTCCAACCGGAACTATCCTTGCCCCTCACTGCAAGAAATCACTTTGATATTCTCTCTAGCAACTATTGCACTGCTCTCTCTGAGAAATTCGATCTCTTGATCTCTCTTCGATCTATTTTCCAAATATACATTAAAGTCCTTCCTATAATCCTCCTATTGAGTAATCAACCCCCATATTAGATTCTAATCAATGGCTCAAATCATTTGGACTCGATCTTTGTCTTCTTCTAGAAGTTTCACCCTTAGTTTGATTAATACCCTTTAATTATTTTAATTTCCTAAGTTTAGACTTAGGCAACCATTAAAAATGATTAATTATTTTAATAAAATTGTTGTCGGGTGGAATTTCCCAAAACGATTTATGGGTATTGTGGAATACATGTGTCCTAGCCTCCCTTCAAATTTTGAAGCTAAGAGCACATCCAATACTACCAGAAATCAACACTCCCTCTTAGCAAGAATCGAAATGTGCTCTAGTAATGCAACCTACTAAAGCATCACCCTTCTCAGTGACATCTCCCTCTGCACTGCTGATGTCTGACATCACTACCCACCAACTACTGCGCAAATGTTGCATCTACACTTATGTTGACCCTGCCACAGCCAACACTGCATCCGTACTGCAACCCTCATAAGTTTTGCATTTGTGTTGTCGCTGGCACTGCCACTACCAACACTGCATCTACATTACAACCTTCTCCAACTGATGTTACAGTTGCAACTACAACGGAAAAGAATCAAAAATACTAAACCAAAGGCGTTCAGCATGATGCATCTACTGCTGAAGTTCTAACTACTGTTAGTCTCTGCATTGTCACTAAAACCACTGCGCTACTGCTAACTCTGCGCTATGCCAACTGCACTGCTGCTAACACTAGATCTGCACTGCTGCCGACTCTGCTCTATGCCAACTGCACTGCTGCTAACACTAGATCTGTGCTGCTACTGACTCTGCTCAATGCCAACTGCATTGCTGCTAACACTAGATCTACGCTGCTCAGACGTTGGCGCTCCTAGCCACTGCAATTGTCCCTCTGACACTCCTCTGCACCAACTGACCCTGGTCCATCCTGTTCCTTCTTACATGGGCTCTCGTAGCAAGGTATTGATCCAACAGGTGGACTCCTCAAGGATCCTGCCCATCTGTAGTTCTTTCGAACTTACAGTTCTAGATCATCCCACCTCTCCCCAAGAGGTATCTGGGAATCATGGCAAACTCCTCCTCGATCTTTGTGAATGCAGCCTTCGGATCATGCTTCTCACCCTTGTCCTTGTTCTTGAGAGGACAATGTGTAGCGTAGTGACCAAATTCACCACACCGGAAGCCCCTGACCTTTGAGACGTCCTACTTCTTTCTCTGCTACTCCTGCTGCCCCTTTGATGTGAGGGCTGCATTTTCTTCCTCCTCCTTGGGCTTCGTCCCACTGCTGCTACTGCTATCAAGTTTGCACTTGACTAAGTCTCTCCTCATCTCTTTCTGCTAAAGAGCGGCCCACATCCCTTCCCAATCCGGCAACCTTTCTCTGCCCAGGATACTCTGGACAAACACTTGCCATTCTTCTGAGACTGAATTCAGGGCCAGCCTCAACATCTCAGTAATTGAGGTGTTGACCCTACAGCTGCCAATGAGTCTCGGATTTCCTAAAGCTTCGTTAGGAACGGACTAATGCATTCCCCCTTCTGCATCCGCAAGATCTCATCTTCTGCTCCAAGTACATCTTCCACTGCTTGGAAGAACCTTCATATAGCGTGGCCATTACTTCCCACATCTGTCGAGCAGTATCCTTGCTAGCAATGTGACACACTACATGATCTCTCACTCTGTCGAGGATTAATCGCTTGGCCTTTGCCATCTCAGCCTTACACTTCTTGAGTGGATCTGGATCCGCAGGTACAGCTACCACACTGTCGACATAGGTTTTGAGATTGTGCTCATCCAAAAGACATGAGATCCTTGCCTTCCAGATCACATAGTTGGATGCACCCTCCAACCGATCCTCATCTCTTAACCCACTAGCTACCATCTCTGCCAACAAAATGTCAAACTACCTCCTCTCTCCTTTGCGCAGCACTAGGCTAGCGTACACACTCCCTACTGGAGTTAGTAGATTTGCTCCTCTCTATTGTTGCTCAGCAATAAAGAAATTGAATCCCCTAGCTAGGAATTCTCTGAGGTAGAAATTCCCTCAACAATGTCTCCTTCCTTCTCATGCTTTTCTGCCCTAGCAACTACTACAGAAAACTGTCCCACCTGAAGACTGCTCAACGTTGGATCTATTGTTGTGCTGCTCCCTATGCCACTGACAAATCACGAACTGGAAATCTTACCTCTCTTTCATCTCACTCAGAGAGAGATTTTCCTCGAGAAACTTACCCTCTTAGCTTGTGTGAAAATTTCTAAATAGAAATCCAACTATAGTGATTAATATTCTTTCTTCTACTTGTTATCTCATAAATAAGTTATTCACAGCATTCTTACGGCAGATATAGAAATATATTCTACTGTAGCCTTCACAATTAACATATTACAGAAAGTAAATGCAAAGAAAAATATTGGCACAAATACAATCACAATGACAATTATTTTTGGACATTCGTCTCGAGAAAAACCCAACGTGGGAAAACCGGTGCAGCAAATGAGGGTTTCTTTATTATTCTTTAGCAAAATCTCATGTACAAGTTATAACAAAAAAAACAGAAGTGAGAAAATTTATAGATACTTCCTGACAAATCTCTGATCCAGGTGAAGTACTCCTCTACCCTCTCAATACTTTTGCGTCCCTCTGTGTCAATTTCCCCACACTGACCCAGTGTCCAGCTGCACACGCAGTCCCAGAGTCAACCTACCTCTGCACTGCCTCTTTCTGCATCAACCTATTTCTTCGATGTCTCTCCCTGCTCTGTCTTGCTATCTTGCACTCTCGAATGATGTTGATGCGCTCTCTTCCTTTCTCACCTGCAACTCTCCCTCTGATTTGATTTTCTCTTGTCGAACTTCGACCTGTAAGAAAATCGATCTTACCTAGGTAACTGAGTATCTGCCTCTGGTGTATTCTCCAAGTGCCCATCAAGCCTCCTCTTATAATCCTCTCGTTGATTAATCAATGGCCCAAATTAGATCCTCATCAATAGCTAGGATCATATTGACTTGATCTGTACCTTCTTCTAGAAGTTTCACCCACAGTTTAGATTAATACCCATTAATTATTTTAATTTCCTAAGTTTAGACTTAGTGTCTT
>APFE031685990.1:387507-413377 GCA_000404065.3 Pinus taeda
TTTTTTTTTTTTTTTTTTTTGGATCCTCGAACTTAGCCTTTGGAAAAATCACTTAGGACCTAGGACTTAGGACTTCTAAGGGGATTAAAACATTTTTTAGCCCTCAAGACACTTTACATCATAAACTTTACAATTTTACATCTTAATGGGGAAAACCCATTTGTCATAGACCCTCATAGACCACCCAGTTCTGCGACCAAACATAATCTAGCAGATCAACACACTAGGATTCCCCTAAGATTCTAATGACAAAATCCATTCCGGCTTTAGGGTTAGATTGAAGGAAAACTCTGCGGATCATGAATCGGTGAGACAAAAAACCTTCCGGAACGTAGATTATCACTAAAACACTAGGTCCACCTAGGCAATTTACATACATGACTCAGCTCCGCTAAGATTATTTACAATTCACACATGCAGACTGGGTTTACAATCATAATATGATCAAGTCGACGATGACTGTCGAATGGCACAGACATGTCAATCAAGTGCTATCCCTTTTGCGGAAAAGGGGGTGTACTACTATGGGCAGTTGACACATAGTGGTCAACACGTCCTATTGTCGCACAGGATGTCTAGGCACTGCAACAACGGCTCAGATCAGGGGTTGTCACCCTGATCCCCAATCTCTCTGTTTAAGCTGTCTCCCTATAGCCGGCTCAGAGGGGTAGACCCTACGAAAATGGAATGAAGGAGAACTAGTTGGAAACCAGCCAGTTCGAGAGACACAGTGAAGCAACCAAGTACTTGATTTAGATTTAGCAAAATCTATAGGATTTAATTAGATTTTAAGCAATTGATGCCTTATCGAGTCAACGATCTTGCTAGGGAAATTAAAACCAAGTAATCGATTAACGACTGCTGCTTAGATGAATGACTATTTTATATGAAATGCAGATCCTAAAACTAATGTGAGATGCAATAATCTTGGTTAATTTTAGTTAAATGCATATTTAAGTGTGAATCCTTCAATCCTTTCTGTGTTGAGCCTGATTTCGTATTAATTGGCAGAGAGAAGATAAGGAGAAGCACACTAAGGTGTGATTACCGATACCTCTCCTGAAATTCTAACATATCCGGTGCCTCTGGCGCTGCAGAGAGCTGTGGCTCTGACGACTGCACGGTCACCGTTTTAAGTACTATTAAAACAGGCTTCTCAAGCAAAGATTGATGGATACCTATCTCTCTATCAACCAAACTTATGCTTAGAAGTAAATTTTATCTATGCAAATTCAACTTATATGCGAATGCACTGGATGATGGGATGAAGTTAGACACGAGGATCAGAAACACTTGTGTCAAAAAAGCTCTCAATCACCAAAATTAAATGTTCGCTTTACTGGATGAAGACTTAAAAAATAAACCCTTGAAGATATTACAATTAAAACACAAGCTTATTTCAAATCTTTCTGATACAATTATAGCTCAAAGAGAACAAAAACTCCTTTGCAATTAATATCAATGTCAACAGATGCTCAAAAGTATACTCAGCTTAGGAAAAAGAGATATGCGATCTATTATAGTTCCAGGACAAAGCACTTTAACAATCAATTGAAAATATTCACAATATATCTAACATGTAACACACGTCAAATAATTCAAGCAATGCCGATCAATTTCAATAGATGCAAGATATTCTAGTAGTTAAATTTCTAGAGATCCAAATACTTTAAACAACCATGAAATTTAAATGTTGATCAATCTCAATCCCAGAATTTAAATGATTATACTTAGTGACACAAATCTAGGAAAATTTACCACTTTCCTATAGTTAACCTTTAGATATAAAAAATTTAAGCGCATTTAACTATAGAGAGAAGAAAAAAAATCTCCTTTAGATTTTATCCTTAGCACAAAAGACACCAAGAAAGAATTTTATAAAATGACAAATTTGATTAGTCCTTAGGACAACTTTTTTCAATATGCTAAGCAAGACTTAATGTGGTAAATGATTAATCAAGATCTTTTTAATGTGACCCAAATAAGATCAAGAAGAATCAATATTTTTTTAATGGCCAGAGGCCACAGAAAAAATAAAAAATAAAATAAAAAATAATTAATTTAAATCTTTAAAACGTGAAAAAATGCTTTTGATTTAAAGTTTTTAGAAAAACTCAAATCACATGAAAATAAAATGACCCTCCCTTTTTTATTTTATTTTTTAGTTTTTTAAGTTTTAGAATATTTTATTTTTATGATTTTTTTGTTTTGAATCAAAATTTAAAATCATAAATCAATAATAAAAAAATCAAATCAAATCAAATCAAAATAAAATCGATTTTTTTATTTTTGTTTTAATGAATCTAACCAAAAACTTGTTTAAATGAAATTGAAAATTTAAAAAAAAGAAAAGAGCTAAACCTAAACCCCAATGATATATAACGAATAAAAATAAAAGACCAATCCTAAATCTAACTCATGATAATACAAATGAACATCAAAATGAAAAGTCGAGATACGCCAAATAACTTAGCTAAAACCTAAAGGCCATTACAAAAAAACGAAGTGTTTATTGTTGTGCGTGTGTGCAGGTTTGAGCTTGACGGCGGAAAGGAGAGTGAGGGTATGGAGGGCGAGGGAAAGAGTACGCAGGTTTGCTTGGAAGGGACAGCACGCGGATGGAGCTAGAAGGGCAGATAGATAGCAAGAGGGCGAGCAGCTAATACGCTGCAAGTTGATAGAGGCGGAGATCACGAGTGGAAGGGACAACACATGGAGGTATCATGGATGAGGGGTGGCTGGAGCGAGGAAAGATGAGGCTACGATGCAGATGGAGGCAGAGCTTGGAGAATGGTCGAACAGCTGGTTATGAAGGTTAGTAAAGGCTTCAGGTTGGAGCTGGAGAAAGGTAGACGGAAATGTGGATAGGCGTGAGGAATGCAGAATGCGAAAAGGGAAGGACGACGGCAGCAACAAAGAAAATACGAACAACGGATTTGAGGGACGGAAAAAAAACGCAAGTGAAGAGGGCGGGATTTGAGCTGCAGATAGATGAGAGCAGACAGAAATGGCACCAGCAAATTTGATGTCAGAGGATGAGAAATCGCAGGGATGAGGTAATAATAGGCTTTGAAAATAGCGAAAAAAGAAAAACCCCAGGCAACAGCAAAAGGCTGTGGGCCTTGTAAAAAAAAAAAATCGAAATGCACAACGAAATGAAAACCCAACCAGCGAATCAATCATAAAAAAGGTAGCCCTGAAAACCCCATGAAAATTTGCAGATCTAAAAAATTTTGGAGCCCTTATAAATTTTTCCCAGATTAAAAATATTTAAAATTTAAACCCCTAGACTGCAAAACGCTAAATAATATTCCTGCAAAATGATGTTGATGAACCCCAAAGATCCAAGTCTTACTCTCTAGGGCCTAGATCTATACTCTATACAAATTTCTCCTTCAGATCTGTAGCTGCAAGACAACAATAAAACACCCAAACCATATACACAAAAAACCAGAAAAACCCAAGTCAGAAAACCAAAAATAATTACAGATCTTTGTTCATGAATGGCAGATCTATCAAATTTACGGAGTGTGAATCTAACTCCACTCCCAGATCTGATAATCTAAGGCTTTCAATAGCTAGATCTATCAACTTAGCACAAAAAAATTTAAATTTTTTGAATTTTAAAAGAGGTGCTGAACTCAAAACACTTCATGCATCACCCACAAAAAATATCTTATGATAAGCCCGGGATTGAATTAAGCTGGACTCTTCGGAAAGCACAGATCGGGAGTTGCCTGGTCCAACTGAAAACTTCTCCGAACGCTCGATGATCTAATAAATCAAGACTTTCCTGCAAAACTCAATTCAGCCATCAACATAGAGCGAGAAAACAATAATAAAACTCAAACAAATAGAGAAACCTGCTATTACGTTCAGAATTTAGATTATTATTCAAATCCCAGCGACTGAGCAAGATACATGTACTCAAATCACTCTTCAGAAGCTATTATCAATGGCTAAAAATAAATTTACACGTAAAAAAACTATACATCTTACTGTATTTCCATGAAGAGTAACATCGGCCAAAATTAACCCCAAAGTCTTCCTTTATTGTTCAAAAAAAAAATTACACGAGAGTTTTTCTCTTAACAATCTTAATTGTTGATGAGGATCAAAATTTCTTTTAATCTCATCCGTCGAAATTTTAAATTGAGGAAATTCGAATTTTTCAATTAAATGCATTTTAATTAATTCAAAAATTAAATTTTTGAATTAATTTCCTCAAAATTTTGACTTTGACTTAACCCCAGGGACCAAAGGCTTAAAATTTAGCAAAATAATTAATTTACCTTAGTCCCTGGACCTCAAAAAAGCTAATTTTTAAGGACCAACGAGTTTTGCCTTCAGAGAATTTAATTTAGCTAGGACCTAAAATTATTAAATTTCTAGCTTAGAATTTTAATTAATTTTGGCTAGAAAATTTAATTAATTAACCTATGAGAAGATAAATTCTTTTACCAACCCCCAAGACACTTTACATCATGATTTTTACATTTTCTATATCTCAAGGGGGAAAACCCTTTTGCAAAAGACCCTCACAAACTACCCAATTCTACGATACAAATATAATCTAGCAGACCAAGCAATTTGTAATAAAATATCCTAACCAAATAGTTAGGATCATTCCCAAATCACTTTTACATAGACTCGACCTAGAACACTAGGACTCCCCTAAGATTCCAGTGACAAAATCCATTCTGTCTTTGAGATAAGGCTGAAGGAAAACTCTGTCGACTATCCGAGAATGGATCAGTGAGATAAAAAACCTCCCAGAATGTGGATCGTTACCAAAAAAGTAGATTTACCTACGTAATTACATATACGACATGGATCTGCTGAGATTATTTACATTGTACACATGCAAAATGGGTTTACATCATAAGATGATGATCAAGCTGATGATGACGAACACATCGATCAGGCACTATCCCTTTTGCGAAAAAAGGGGGTGTACTGCTATGGGTCGTTGACAAGCAGTGGTCAATAGGTTCCATTAAAAATAATTAATTATTTAAATAAAAATGCCTTCGGGTGGAATTTCCCAAAACGATTTTTGGGTTTTGGAGAATGCATGTGTCTAAGCCTCCTTGTAAAATTTGAGACTTAGAGCACATTCGACGCTACCATAAATCAACACTACCTCTTAGTGAGGAATGTGCGCTAGTAATGCAACCTGCTAACACATCACCATGTTCTGTCACATCTCCCTCTGCGCTTGCTGATGTCCGACATCCTGCCCACCAATGACTGCGCAAATGCTACATTTGTACTGCTGCTGACCCTGCCACTTGTCAACATTGTATCCATACTACAACTCCCTCTGCCACAGTAACTAAGAAATCGCCTGTTTCTGCTACTAAAACGGATTCTCTACCATCCCCATCTACTCTCTATACTGAATGAACTTAGCTCTTCCTAGAGCCTTTATGAGTATGTCTGCTACCTGATCTCCTGTGGGGACATACTGTAGTTGTACTGCCCCACGCGGAACATAGTCTCTAATAAAATGACATCTCATATCAATGTGTTTCGAACGATCATGAAATGTTGGATTCTCAAAGAGTTTCACACAACTCTAATTATCAGAGTAAATCCTAGTCGCATCCATCCTTTTTCTAAACAAGCTCACATCAGTTTTCTGATCCATATAGCTTCGCACGTAGCTGTGTTGGCTGCCATATATTCTGCTTATACTGAGCTCAGAGCTACCGATTTCTGCTTCCTGTTGCACCAAAATATCATACCTGATCCAACACTAAAGAAGTACCCCAAGGTACTTTTTCGGTCTACTAAACTACTTGCCCAATCTGCATCTGTGAACCCATTCAATCTGACGTTCTTCCCTCTGGAGTATTTCAACCCATATCCGATTGTTCCATGCACATACCTAAGAATGTGACTAGCTATCACCCAATGCACCCTTTTTGGTTCCACCATGATTTGACTAAGAGTGTTGACAGCAAAGCAAATGTCTAGCCCAATGTTGACCAGATACATAAGTGACCCAATGAGCTGTCCGTACAAGGTGGGGTCCACTTCCTTGTCTCCTAATGCATCTATTTTCTTCCAGTTGGTGATCATGGGAGTAGCCATGGGTCGACAATCCTGCATATTGAATCTCTTCAGAATCTTTGTAGCATATCTTCCTTTCCCAAGGAAGATCTCCCCATTCTTCTGCTAAACTTCCAACCCTAGAAAATAATGCATCAACTCCATGTCCTTCATGTCGAATTCAGCTTCAAGATTCTTCTTGCAATCCTGTATGAGCCTGGATGACCCTGTTAGGAACAAGTCATCTACATATAATACCAAAATAAGTGGTTCATTCTCTACCATCAAATAGTAGAGATTGGAATCAACATCACTTTTGACAAACCCAACTTCTACAAGTAACTATTAATCCGACCATACAATGCTCTAGGTGCCTGTTTGAGCCCATACCGGGCTTTCTTTAATCTACAAACATGAGTTCTCTTCTCATGAGTTTCGAAGCCTTCTGGCTGTTCTATATACACCTCCTCTTCTATCACCCCATTCAAGAATGTTTTCTTGACATCCATCTGGTGAATCTCCCATCCCATTTGAGTTGGTAGGGATATAACGGATCTGATAGAGGTGTATCGAGCAACTGAGGCGAAGGTCTCTTCATAGTCTATTCCTTCTTTCTGAGCATACCCCTTTGCCACAAACCTAGCCTTGTACTTTCTCTATACTGCCTTTTGCAAAATACTTGATCTGGTAGATCCATCGTGATCCTACAACTGATCTATCTTCTGGTCTAGGTACTACTTCCCAGACATCATTCGTCATGATAGAGTTCTACTCTTCTACCATGTCATCCACCCATATTTGGTTTTGAATAGCTTCCTGAAAGCTAGAGGGTTCTTCAAACTGAGCTATGAATGCTTGGTATCTGTCAAGTTGTCTACGCTGCCTTTTCTCGGTTCTAGGAGCTCAAACTCCTTTGCATTCCTCAGTGTCTATCGTACTTCTCTGTTGGTTTTACCACTTGTGGTGGGAAGCTCAATCAACTCCTCCTCCTGATCCTGTTGTTCCATCTGCTGAGAACTATCTGGATTTCCTCCTTCTGAGGAGATACTGGTAGTAGTCACTATACTCAATCCAGGTGTTTGTCCTCCCGCTTACCCTCCTTGCTGCCCCTGCTGCACCTGGACTAGTGGAACATCTTCTGATTGATCTTCTACAGGCATCTCACGAGTTTTCCTGAAAGCTCTATCCTCCATGAACTTTGCATCCTATCTCACTACAATCTTCCTACTGCTAGGAATGTAGATTCTGTACGCCTTTGAGGACTCGTTGTATCCTACAAGATACCCCTTTTCTACATTTTGATCTAGTTTCCTATGCTTCTTGTTTGGAATGTGACAATAAGCCACGCTTCCGAATATCCTAAGATGACTGGCTTCCGGCTTCTTCCCTGTAAAGACCCCTTTGGGCTTTTTCTTCCCCAATGCTCTATGAGGAGTTCTATTCTCGATATACAATGATGTGTTGCAAGCTTCTGCCCATAAATACTTAGGTAGATCTTGATCATACAACATAGCTTTGGCTGCCCCAATAATAGTTCTATTTTCCCATTCTACTACTTCATTCTGCTCCGGATTATAAGGAGCTATCCACTCTCTTTTGATGCCCTCATTTGCGCAGAAATTTGTGAAGTATTTGTTCGTATATTCTTCACCATTATCTGAATGCAATACCTTTATCTTTTTGCCTGTCATATTTTCAACAAGAGCCTTAAACTCTGTAAATCGATCAAAGACCTCATCCTTGGTCTTTAAAAAATAGATCCAGGTTTTTCTAGAGTGATCATCAATAAAAGTGACGAAGTATTCGCCACCACTAAGAGCTCTTGTGGACATTGGACCACCTCTGAGTGTATCAATACCAATACACATTCTACTCTATTGTTACTTCTGGAAAAAGTTGCTTTAGCTTTACTTCCTTAGTACGCATCCTCGGCATAAGTCATCATGCTCACTACTAAGGGTTGGTACTCCTGTAACAGTCTCTCTGATCATCCTTAGTACTCCATGGTGTAAGTATCTCATTCACCTGTGCCATAATTCATTTTGTTCCTTTTCACCATTATAATTGCTGCCTATCAGTGCCATTGGTGACTCAAGCCGCAACCTATACAATTTGTTGCTTCGAATCCCAATTTGTCTTTTCTTCTTCTAGTTGGATGCTTGAAGTATGCTTTCTTTCCTATGAAGTATACATCGTATCCCTTGTCCTATAACTGGGACACTGAAATCAAGTTCATTCCTAATCCTGGCACATGCAGAACATTGGTGGCTCAGATGTTGGTCCCTGCTTCCGTCTAAAATGTTATGGTGCCTCTCCCTACTAGAGCACTTTTCGTTTTGTTTCTCATAGTAGTCTGGAAGTCCATTTGTTCTTCTTGATAGCTTGAGAAATGTTCTCATACTCCAGTCATATGAGCTGAAGCCCCGCTATCAATGTACCAAACATTTGCTGATGCTGAATTTGCTAGGCATGCAAATTCTTCTTCTAATCTGGTAGACAACTCTGAGACACTTTGATTATCCATCTTGTGTCGATTTCTGATGCTATCCTGCCCCAGCAACTGCTGCAGGAAAAATTGCGAACCACCTGAGAAAAACCCCTCTCGCTAAATCTTCTGTTGCGTTGTTTCTTCTGCTGCTGATAGAATTTGATCAGGAAAACTTACCTCTCTGTCGACTCACTCAGAGAGTTTTTCCATGAAAATCTAATCCTCCTAGCTTGAAATGCACAAATCCCTTGGAGATTTGAATTATTGCGCCCCTGTAGGAATTTCGAATTCCTTTCTTCCTTCAACGCTGGATCTTCCAGCTCCTTTCTTCTACTTTACCTCAGTAGTTCTACGTCAACCTCTCTGGGGATCTGCGTCACCTCTTCCCGGATCTCCTGTTGTCTAGAACTTCGTTCCTCTAGCTCTCTGGTCTCACACCCCGGCTTCTGGCTCTAGAACTCGACTTCCCAACTGAATTTCGGACTCCCTCTGAAGCTTTGCGTGAGCTCACGCTGCCCAACATGGCATTTGCACTGCCTCTTTTGGATCTCTCTTTGCCTCCTCTACAATGTATTCTCGAATCAAGAAACTCCCCAACCAGAACCATCCCTGCCCCTCACTGCAAGGAATTGCTTCAATCTTCACTCTAGCAACTGTTGCACTACCCTCTCTGAGAAATTCGATCTCTTGATATTTCTCCGATCTGTTTTCCAATGCCCATCGAAGTCCTTCTTATAATCCTCCAGTTGAGTAATCAACAGCCCAGATTGGATTCTAATCAATGGCTCGGATCATTTGGACTCGATCTCCGTCTTCTTCTAGAAGTTTCACCCTTAGTTTGATTAATACCCTTTAATTATTTTAATTTCCTAAGTTTAGACCTAGGCACCCATTAAAAATAATTAATTATTTTAATAAAACTATCTTCGGGTGGAATTTCCCAAAACTATCTCCCTAGAAATTTCGAGGCTAAGAGCACATTCGATGCTACCAAAAATCAACACAGACCTACCTTGAAATCCTCCAAAGTGGACACACAAGCCCTTAAGTGTTATGATCGTTGCTCCAAAGATAGAAAGATGATTTCAAAAGCATCGTAGTGGCCTCTAAAGACCCTCCAAATGCAGACGTGTTCCAACGATGAGACACCCCCATTAATAGGGGGTTGGCCCATCCATATCAGCTTTCAATATGCAACACTTAACCTTCAAGGACCTTCAAAAACCATTCTACGTTCTTGCCTCAAACTAACCAAACAAGAGACTCCCCATGTCTTTCATGTGATGATACATGGGCTCCAAATTGATAACTCAGCCTCAATATCCCACATTGTTGGATCTCCTCCACCAATCATTGAAGCAAAATGCTAATCTAGACCCTTAGGATCTCTCCCAATGTAGACGTATAGGCCGGCCCTTAAATGTGTATACATGCCCAATCAAAATTCAAAAGCCTCAAAGGTCTGATTTACTCAAAAAGAATACAAAACATGGTTGTAGTCCGGTCAGCTCAGCTATATAAGCTATGTCGGTCACCACAAAAGTCTGCTTTCCAACATAAACATATACAACGAAATTTTTTGATATCAAAGTGACTTGATCTGCTGCACAGGTCTGAAATATCTTGCTGGAACCTATCCTTTTGAGAAAACATTTTGGAACTTTGTCTTCAGAAGTCTGTTATGTCAATTGTGCCGTTGCCAATGCCCTCTTCATGTTAATGGGGTTTGTTTCATATGAAATGCCCCAGCATTGAGACATGGACCCAATGTTTAAAACAGAGTCCAACGCCTTAATGCATTCTGTCAAATTGGGCCACACAGCTATCCACTTGAAACTTCACTACAGAAAAATCACTTTGAGGGGATTCTGGTCTAGAGACACAATTTTCATCAGATTCATCACTGCATGCAGCTGACTTCAGTGTAGTTGCTGACTGAGTAGTCCTATATAATGCTTGTGTACTATGGTAGGCTGTAGTTTGGTTGAGGTACTTTCCCTTGATGACATGACATATGGTGCTAGCAACAGAAGTTTCAGATTTTACTGCCTTCTATTCTATTCCCAAATCATGTGATGAAGAGGGTCTTCATAGTTATAGGCTTGCCTTAATTCCATTGCTTAAGTTGCAACTGCTAGTGCAATTTTGCGACCTATCAACAACTATGTGGGCAATTCCATAGCTTCTTGAATCAGCACCCACATTCTTTCAATGGTTTCATTCTCTAAGAGGGGTCTCCATATCAGAGCTACCAGAAATATCCCTGGATACATCTCCATATCCTTTGTCCGGTGCTTATTAAGCGCATTCAGTTGAAGAATAATCCATTTCAGTGCTTCCACAGCTACCTTTATAACCAGCACTGCTTCCGTTCGACTGACCATCATCAGCTTGAGCTAGATCCCAGGCTCTAGCTACCCAATAGTGTGTTATACCCAGAATTTTAAAGCTTGACAGAAAAGTTTTATCTTGATTACTGAATGAAAAGGTGATCTACAAATCTGTCTGATCTCCCAACAGTTGGTGGATGAACTTTAACCACTAAACTTGACACATCCTAGGTTGTATCAGCTTGGTTGAGTTAAAAGTGCAAGACAGTGAACACTTATCACATATAGGTGTTCTGTTCTATCACCTTTCCCATAGAGGCCTTTCTAGGACACTATTGAATGCAATGTGGCACCACTTAGCTGTTATGACATGATGCTAGTACAATGGCAACGCAGTCTATGATGGTCTCCACAAGACATATTCACTGCATAGCAGTGGTAAAGTCTACAAATTTACCAAATCTTCTCCTAATTCCTTGCCATCTAGAATGACAGTCGTCATATAAGTCAACCTACACAAGTTTAAGATTTTTCTGTTCTGCTCCAGTGCTCCCCTCCCCTAATGTGCAGCAACCTTCCAAGAGATCTCCATAGTATTCGCACTTGAGCAGGGAGGTGCACTTCCAAGCACAGATCAAAAACCCTGATTTTCACCTTGTTTTGAACAAGTAATCTCTCATTTCAGCTATAAAGAAGATTGAATTACATGCTTTCAAGAACATTTTTGTGGCTCACCTCAATTCAAGTGCATGGACATCGTATCCTCTGCAGCATTGTTGCAGATGACTACTGTCAACTTGGTTCTTCAGCAAGGAGAATATTCAATAATTTTATCCTTCCAACTGCTCCTGTCAAACTGCACATGTCATCCCTGGTGCATGCCGTCTACATTCAGGTGTTCTTCCAAAACAACTATTAGCAGTCACATAGGTCAATCTAGCGGGCATGCATAGCTTCTGCAGTGTTAAGTCATTCACAGAAAAGGGTGCACCATTGCTAGAAATTGGGGACAATTTCTTCAAAGAAGCGAGGAAACGAAGACAATTATAGGTAAAAAGTGCAAAATGTGTTACATTTGTATATTTCTATTTGTAACTCCTATTTTAAGGAGACAAATTGCAATGAATCCATCAAGCATTCCACATGCCAATTTTGTTTCTATGTACTCCCTTTTCTTTCGAGGTCTATGTACTCTTATAAATACCTATAGTGGAATATAGCAGTGTTGCAAATATCTCCAATTCCTCCTGATAATTCCAATTTTTTTCAAGTTTTTCATGTTCTTGATATGTCCAGGTTTTTCTCAGTTTTTCAAGTCTAAGTTTATGTCTTCTGACATTTTCCCTGATATTTCTGAGTTTCTATGAGATTCTTTCTGAACCTTCAGCAATATATTCCCCAAAACAATATTTGTAACATTGGAATATAGAATATACAGCATGTATAGTTGCAGCAACCTCTCTCTCTTGCATTCTTGTGACAGTTCTTTTGCTTCCTTCATTATTTACATATATCAACAAGCCAATGAGTTGCTTGTTATTCCCCTTAGCATTTGATGACATGTCATTTGCAATAACTGTTATTATTAATAAAGTTTTTACGTTTCTGCCAAATAATAAATGCAATGGAATGGTTGATTAAGTACTGTACAATTCTAAAATTCAATATTTAGTTGTTTTTGCAGGTCAACCTGTATTGCTTGTCGAATTGTGGTTAAAGGCATAAGTTATAACCTGTCGTTTTTGCTGTTAAGGCAGATTATGTAGAAAGTATAATTTTTTATTTTTTCAGAGATAGGTAATATATAGACTGAGTTTGCTCTTAACGCATATCAGTATCAAACTAAAACCTTTCAAAATGTATGTAACATTTTTTAGGCCATCAAATATGCCTCAGTAAACCATTGTTTTGGCAGGTCCCAAATGTTGAAATGGCAACCCTATCCACTACGGGTAGGTTGATCATCTCCACTTGAGGAAGAATTGTGTTCTAAACTACAAATACTGGTAAGACACCTTGTTACCAATAATGTAATTAATCATTTCTTAATAACGTGGGATCATAAAAGTAGACAAACATAGCAAATTATGTAAACTTAGATTATCCAGGATTGCTTGTGATCATGAGTAAAATTTAAAACCACTACTGGAAAAACAAAATGGAAAGAATACTACTTTGTCAGATTGATGAATCTAAATACTTAGTACTTGGTCCACTATTTACTCGGGTTAAACAGATAATTATAAACTTATCATTACAAAATGCAGAGTGTGATCATATAAATAAAAGGCTCCTGGGAAAGGTATGGATGACTTTGTGATAGAATTCTTGTAAATCTCACATATTTTTAATTTTAAAAAAAGGCACACAGAAGTGGTTAGAACATGAAATTTTTTTGATGGTAATGTGGTAGATTGCATACCGTTTTAGATATGTTTTCAGGTCTTGGAAAGATTCCCCAGGTGGCAACCTTAGGCTTGTACAAACCAGAACTATTATCATTTCCAGGTGGTGTTTTCACATTCAATTTTGCAGCATCTCGTGTGATGATTTCAACTTCAGGCAGGGGCCCTGAGGAAGGGGGTTCTAAGCCAATGTTTAAACCAGCAGGCAGACCTCGCTTTGACTTCTTCTCAGAGAATTCTAGTCCAATAAAATCAATGCTGGAAATTCCCTTTGTTTTGTAACTTTTTATATTGGAAAAAGCCTGTTCAGGTGGAGTAACATTTCGTCTGATTACACCACCTTTCGTGATTATTTCCACCTCTACTGTATTATCTTCCTTAGGGTAACTTTTTTCACCTTGCTGCTTCTCGTATGCCCTTTCCTGTTCAAGAGAATCAAATGCAGCACCACCTGTAGTTTGATAGAGAATTGTTAGGATAATTCCATAAAAGTAAATAATTCAGAAATGAAGGATACATATCGATAAGTAAGAAGATAAATAAAGTGAATAAAATAAAGATAAAAGCTCATAATAAAAGAGTTCAGAAACTTAAAAATGAAAGTAAAAGATTAAAGACCAAGGAAATAACTGGATGATGAATTCCTATATGTGTTGGTTGATCAAGAAGTTCCTATACAAGGTAATTTCTATCCACTCACCTCCCCCCAAAAACTGCAGGACATCTAGAGACAAATTTCATAGTTATTGCTCAATGCTTACTGTAGCTGACATGAGCTAATTTATGTTTAACCATAGTCCTAAGTTGTAACCCTTATGAACTTTCACAGTAAGGGGCATTGATAAGGAAGTTAGATGTTAAATGCTAATGCTTTGTAACATACACTCTTTTTCTCTTTTTTTAAGGGTTTTTTGTTTGAATGCATTTATAGAAGAGAGAGATATGTAGAAGATTTGTTTGGCAATGATAGTACTGGCAGCAATGAAATAACTCAGAAAATAACAATATTTAGAAAAACCCACAAGATGATATAACTCAGGTTTACTTTTAGAGTTGGGATTATAATGTATGACCAAAATGAACAATGCTCAGATAACCAAAATGCTTTAAAAACACAATTCAAGTATATGCATTAAATCTGAAAACGCACAAGTCTGATTTTGAATTGAAATCTGCAAAATCACTGCAGCAACATTACTGTGGCATCATACTGTAGCAGTGTCAATGTAGCATGGTGCTAAAGCAAGCTCAAAAATCCTTTTCGCTGCCACAAATATCCTTAAATCTGCTCTAGAATATAGATATCAAACCAACAAGGAAGCTCAGCTGTGATCTCTATGTGAAATCACCAAAATATTCTCCAGATTATATCTTTCAGTAACATGGAGAATGTTGCCTATAAGAGGTTTCTGTGAAATTTTAAGACTATTGTAGTTAACTAGTTATTATTCACCTATCAATTGATTATTTGTCTTCTGCAATTAGTTGCTGCACATACTGAATAAAACACTACTGCAACTTCACAGAAAATAAATGAACAACAGGATCTGAGAAATTATTGCACACACACAAACAATGAACACCAATATTTTTGGATAAATGTCCCTAGAAAAACCCCAATGTGGGGAAAACCAGTTCTTCGGATCAGTAATTTTATTAATTCTTCAGCAAAATCTGTCATGGAAAAATTACAATCATTTGCCGTAAATTAGCAAACATCCGGAAAATTAATACTGTCACTTCTAGAAGTCGATCTACCCTCTTGGAAGCAATTCGGTCTCCTTTAATAAATTTGGCCTCCCTTTGGCTCCTGAATTGCTCACACATGCAACCCTGGCTCACGCCCTTCTCTAGCAAACACACACTGTTGAGGAAATGAATTTGGCCTCCATTGGAATTCGATCTCTACTGGTAAATTCGACTTCCCTGTGCAAATCGATCACCCTGGCAATCTATCTCCTTGCTCCGGCAATTCGCACCCCTCTCTAAAGCAATTTGCATTGTTGCTGCACAAACTAGCAGGTCATGTAAATAGGCAAAAGCTAGAGGGCACAATAACACTTGGGACAGAGACCCATTGTCACTGCAGCCTAAGTCCCCTACTCTTCTCGGATTTTCATCAACGAGAGGAGACCCAGTGATCCTCACTTGTGATAGATAAGTATCTATGGTTGGTTTGAAGTAAGGGAAGGTGGCTCATTCAATGGAAATGTTCAATAAATGTGCGAGATTTGGGAGAAACTTGTAAGACTTTCCACGTAAAAACCCTTGAAGATAAGGCTAGACGAGACCTAGGGTTGAGATATTTAGCGAGGTATGCGTTCATCCAAGACCTAGGTAGACAAGAGAAAAGGCAAATAATGATTTACTCCTATGAGTGCCAAAGAAAATGCCTTCAAGTAAATCCCCCAGTTGAAGGATTAGCATCTAGGGTTCCCTGTTAATGCGATGGCTAGGGCATCAGATTTTGTGGAGAATCCACCATGAGAATTGCCTCAAATTTGGAGGAGAGATAGAGGAAACACCAACGCAATAGGTTGTCCAAATGGCTTTGCAAAAGCTCCTTTCTAATGCATTTCACACGAAGCCCTAGGGGGGCCTCCTTATCCTTAAAGGGACAAGAAAAAAAGAAGGTGAAAAAAAGTATAGCTTATCAATTTGACGTTGATTACCAAAGATTCAAGACCAGTGCCTTACACCTTGGGAGAATTGGAGTCAAGCATGACCTTAATATGGTAACTCACTCTTCAAGGAGACCTAGAGGCAGCGTCACTAGCCCTAATGGAGGTAGCTACACGGCACTTCTAGATATGTATACTTCAATGGCAATTGTAAATGGAGTTTTGAGGATGCATATGCAACAAATGCCCTAGGAACATTCATTCATTCATTATCTATTAGTAACACATGCAAAATTTCCCAATAGTTTCAATGTTTAACAAATTTTCATTAATTACGGCACATTAACAACCATGAGAAAATATTCTATGCATTAGACATTAATCAAAATTTAGTAATATAGCATTAAATAGCACATACAAGAAAATGAAGAATATATCCATACATCACAATGCCAAAAAGAAGTTCCAAGAAAGATAGTGAAATTATCCAAACGTCAAAATTCATCCAAATCACTCCACAAATTACAGGTCGAAAATCTCTAAAGATCTAACCAAAAATCCAAGTGATGATGATTTGCAATGAGACTAAGTCTCATGTATTTATACAAGGGCTAGTAGTTCAAATTTCTAAAGGGCAAGCCCTTAAAGTGTCAAAATAAGGTGACAAACCCTTGGTTACAAGCCAACCAAGATAGCTTAGACATTAATCATTATTTTATTCCTCCTTTAACCCACGTCATCCATGCAAATTGCTCTCCAATTCTGGCATTGACTCCAAGTGTGAGAGAGGGCCCCAAAGATGATGATGAAGAGGAACATGCCCTCCATATGCTGCAAAACATCTCCAACCCCCTATTTGGGTTTTGCGGGCTCCAAATGAGTCTCATGGGTCTCCAAGTGGCTCAATAATCAAGTCGAGGCCCCATCAATCAGGGCTAGAAGATGACACATTCCCTCCCATGTCTCCCTAGGCGAGACATAACCCCCTTTGGGCCCTAGAATAGCTCCCAAGTGTCGGATGCAATGTGTAGCCAGTTGGCCAACGTGGTCCAAGTGCATCATCATCTCTGAATAACTAAGGCGGGAACAAGCAAGTGGTGTTGCTGAAGAAGCCCATGGTGTGGCAATTAATGCTCTGCATGGTTGGAGGCCCATGGCTCTCAATGCTCACATTACAAATGCCATTGTGATCCTCTGGAGGGTTGGCTTGGATCCAGTATAGGGAGGCCAAGTTCAAGATGAAAACCCACATGCAATCCTGTATAAGATCTAATGCATCTCCTCACCTTCCGATACAATAATTCATTAGTGCAATTGAGTAAATAAGCTTGCTAAATATGTTGGAATTCCTAAGTCTAACTATTAGAAATCCTTCCTGTACTTTCTAATTTATTTCTTCCTACTTGTTCTATTAATTAACAAGTTATTTACCAGGTAAATACTGAAAATAAATACAAGTACAGTCTCAACACATACAGATCATCAACTGAAAGAAAAAACAAGCACACAAGTGACACCATTATTTTTGGACTAATGTCCCCGGAAAAACCCAATGCGGGAAAACCGGTGCAGCTATCTAAGGGTTTTAGTATTAAGCAGTTTCAGAATACAATCTGGGTGCCAGAAATGGCTCACCCAACAGAGAATTCCCTCAGAAGTAGTACCTTTCAGTCGGAGACAGATATCAGCGCCAATCTGCCCCACGAAATCTCCCAACGTCAACCTCTAGGGTCTGCGTCAACCCAGCGTCAACCTCTCTGGCCCAGCGTCAGCCTCTCTGGGCTCTGCGTCAGCCTCTGGAGCCTCTATGTCTCCCACGTTGGCCCTCCTTAGGCTCTGCGTAGCTCCTGGCTGCCTCTGTGTGGCCTCTGGCTGCTTATGCGTGGCCTCTAGCTAGCTTTGCGTCAACCCTCTCCCGAATTCTGCGCTGATGCTCCCGGTACCATCTCTGACTCTCTGCTACTGCATTCACTGCCCCTCAGCTACAACTCTGATCACTCCTTCGATTTCCTCAGCAAGCCCTGCCCCAGAAAATCGAATTCTTGATCAACTCGGTGTATCCTCCAAGTGACGCTCAAGCCTCCTCTTATACTTTTCTCGTTGACAATTCAACGACCGAGATTAAGTCCCTAATCAACAGCTAAGATTAGATCTGGCTTGATCCATGACTTTGGACCATTCTAACTCAGTTTTATATTAATTCACATTAATATTTTATTTTCTCTAAGTTTAGACTTAGGGACTCCATTAAAAATATTAATTATTTTAATATCTCCAAAACTAGTTAGATTCTGCCCAAACCATTTCTGGGTATTGGAGATCTCATGTGATTTAATCTCTCCACCAATTTTTGTGGCTATAGCACATTCGATGCTACCCAAAATCAACAAATTAGGGGCAGAAATGGGCACTTCATAGTGCCTTTCCCTTTCAAATTTAGGCTTATAACATGTATTAGTGTTACCTTCCTCGGTAGGTGTGGTTAATGAAGGACTCTATTAGGTGGTTTAAACCTTTAAGGGAGTAATAGGTCCATGGTGTTGACCACTGAAGTGTACCTAAAAAAAAATTCAAGACTCCACGCCCGAAGTTATGTCAAAGGCTTCAGGTACCATCAGAGTTCATATATCATCAAAGTTTTTTAACTCTAGTTTCTTCTTCTCATCTTCTTCTATGTTGTACTCAGATTCCACAAGCCCTGTAGGGATAACGTAAAGTGATGTTAGTGTGATAAGTTGAGTCATGTAACAGGCCTAGGTAACTTGGGACCTTGTCATCAAATGAGTTTACTATGGAAGGATTTTTTTACTTGGTTAATTATCAAGTTCTTTCAGTGACTTAATAATTAAATTGAGTTTTTCCTCCAAGCATAACCCCAAAGCCAGAGTGTCGCTTGATGACGAGGCCTTGGATGAGTCCTAGTGTCTGGAGTCATTGTATATTACCAGAGAAGATCACTTGTAAAATTTCGTAATATTTGAATAGGTCTAGGAATCGGTGTTTTAATTTTTTTAATTTCTCGCAGGGCAGAAATTTGAATAAATTCTGAATGTAAAATGTAATAAGTGATGTCTAAAGAAGTTGTATAGGGTATGTGTGCTCAAAATTACACTTATCACCCTCAACTTTCTACTATGACACACTTTGGGGGGTAAAAAATAAGTTTTATACCCTCAAAACCGATTTTTGCTAAGTTTTATTGAAAATGTGGCAATAAATTAGCCCAGCAATTAAATAAATTGGAGAAAATAAATGTCCACACATACTAAATGATACGGAAATGAGGTGTAAAATCATCAAGGAGTTAAAAAGTGATGTGGACTCCACCATGGACCAAAAATTGAGGAGAAACATGTGACAAAAAGGGAAATCGAATTTTGTGGAGAAAGACAACAAGATTCAAGTGACAAGATCCAAGATTTGAGGAAGTTAAATCGAGCTTCAAGGAGATATCATAAGTTGACTTGAGATTGGGTTAGAGTTCACTTGAGTGAGGTGGAGAGTGGTATGCTACCACTCCATTTCACTCTCCCACATGTCCTCTCATCTAATTCGAGCTCCCTCATCAAGGATTGTGTGGGCCTCTAAAGAAGAAATCGAGTTACCACTTGGAAAATTCGAATTTGGATGGAGGAGCATTGGGATTGTTGTTAATTTTTGGTAGCATCAGATGTGCTCTAAGTCTCAAATTTTGTAGGGAGGCTTAGACACATGCATTCTCCAATACCCAGAAAACGTTTTGGGAAATTCCTATTGGAGACAGTTTTATTAAAATAATTAATTCTTTTTAACGGAATCCTAAGTCTAAACTTAGGAAATTAAAATAATTAATGGGTATTAATCTAAACTGTGGGTGAAACTTCTAGAAGAAGGCGAAGATCAAGTCAATATGATCCTAGCCATTGATTAGAATCTAATCTGGGCCGTTGATTGATCAACGAGAGGATTATAAGAGGAGGCTTGATGGGCACTTGGAGAACACACCAGAGGCAGATACTCAGTTGCTCGAGTAAGAACGATCTTTCTCACTGGTCGAAGTTCACCAAGAGAAAATTGAATCAGAGGAAGAGTTGCAGGTGGAACATAGAATGAGGATAATCAGCATCAATCAAGAGTGCAAGTGAAGGAAGACGCAGAGCAGAGGGAGGACAGCGCAAAAGCTGTGACACAGGGAGAGATAGCGCAGGGGCAGTTTGATGATAGGACTGCGTGGGAAAGTTGATGCTCGAACACAATGAAATGCAGAGGGAAGAGGAGCACTTCTCCTAGATCAGAAACTTGTCTGAAAACGTTTGTAAATTCTCACAGAAAATCTTATTCTATTCTATTGGTTGTAACTTGTACATGAGACTTTTGCTGAAGAATAATAAAGAAACCCTCATCTGCTGCACCATTTTTCCCACATTGGGTTTTTCTGAGGACGATTGTCCAAAATAATTGTGTGATTGTGATTATATTTGTGCCAGTATTTTTCTTTGCATTTACCTTCTGCAGTATTTTAATTGTGAGGGCTGCAGTAGAATTTATTTCAATATTTGTCGTCATAAAACTATGAATAGCTTATTTCTGAGTTAATAAGTAGAAGAAATAATATTAATCACTGCAGTTGGGTTTCTATTTAGAAATTTTCACATAGTATTAGAGTTGAGGTAAAGCAAGAAAAAAAGAGTTGGAAGACCCAACGTTGAAGGAAGAAAGGAATTCGAAACTCTTGCAAGGGTAGTAATTTGAATCCCAAAGGAGTTTGCACAGTTCAAGCCAGGAGGACTAGATTTTCATGGTAAAGCTCTCTCTGAGTGAGTCGACAGAGAGGTAAGATTTCTTGATCGAAATCTGACAGCGGTAGAAGGAACAGTGCAGTAGAAGATTCAACGAAGAGGGGTTTCTCAGGTGGGACGCAATTTTTCCTGCAACAATTGCTGGGGCAGGGTAGTGTCAAAAATAAGTTGAAAATAGCACAAAAATGGATACTCAAAGTGTCTCAGAATTATCTACCAGATTAGAAGAAGAATTTGCATGCCTAGCAAATTCAACATCAACAGATGTTTGGTACATTGATAGCAGGGCTTCAGCTCATATGACTGGAGTACGAGAACATTTCTCAAGCTATCAAGAAGAACAAATGGACTTCCAGATTACTATGGGAAACAGAACGAAATGTACTCTAGTAGAGAGAGGCACCATAACATTTTAGACCAAAGCATGGACCAACATCCAAGCCACCAATGTTCTGCATGTGTCAGGATTAGGAATGAACTTGATTTCAGTGTCCCTGTTATAGGACAAGGGATACGATGTATACTTCATAGGAAAGAAAGTATACATCAAGCATCCAAGCTGGAAGAAGAAGAGACAAATTGGGACTCGAACAAACAAATTATATAGGTTGCAGCTTGAGTCTCCAATGGCACTGATAGGCAGCAACTATAATGGTGAAAAGGAACGAAATGAATTATAGCACAGGCGAATGGGACACTTACACCATGGAGCATTGAGGATGCTCAGAGAGATTGTTACAGAAGTACCAACCCTTAGTAGTGAGCATGATGTCTTATGTCGAGGATGCGTGCTAGGAAGTACACTAAAGCAACTTTTTCCAGAAGTAACAATAGAGCAGAATGTGTATTGGGATTAATACACTCAGATATTTGTGGTCCAATGTCCACAAAAGCTCTTAGTGGTGATGAATATTTCGTCACTTTTATTGATGATCGCTTTAGAAAAAACTGGATCTATTTCTTAAAGACCAAGGATGAGGTCTTTGATCGATTCAAAGTGTTTAAGGCTTTTGTTGAAAATATGACATGGAAAAAGATAAAGGTATTGAGTTCAGATAATGGTTGAGAATATACAAACAGAAACTTCACAAATTTTTGCGTAAAGGATAACATCAAAAGAGAGTGGACAACTCGATATAATCCGAAGCATAATCGAGTAGCAGAGCGGAAAGATAAAACTATTGTTGGGGCAGCCAAATCTATGTTGTGTGATCAAGATCTACCTAAGTTTTTATGGGCAGAAGCTTGCAACACAAAGGTGTATGAAAATGCTCGAAGGAGTGTTCACAAGGAAGAAGTCAAAAGTCAACCATCTCAGGATATTCGGAAGCGTGGCATATTGTCACATTCCATACGAGAAGCGCATTAAACTAGATCAGACTATAGAAAAGGGGTATCTCGTAGGATACAGCGAGACCTCAAAGGCATACAGAGTCTACATTCCTAGCAACACAAAGACTGTAGTGAGACGGGATGCAAAGTTCATGGAGGATAGAGCTTTCAAGAAATCTCATGAGATGCCTGCAGAAGATCAGTCAGGAGATGTTCCACTAGTCCAGGAGCAGCATGGGCAACAAGGAGCGCAGGCAGGAGAACAGACACCTGGATCAAGTACAGTGACCAGTACTAGTATCTCCTCAGAAGGAGGAAATCCAAAGAGTTTTTAGCAAATGGAACAACAAGATCAGGAGGAGGAGTTGATTGAGCCTCCCACCACCAGTGATAGAACCAGTAGAAGAGAAGTACGGTAGACATTGAGGGATGCAGAGGAGTTTGTTGGAGCTCCTAGAACCGAGAAAAGGAAGCGTAGACAACCTGACAGATACCAGACATTGGTAGTTCAGGTTGAAGAACCCTCTAGCTTTCAGCAAATTGTTCAACACCAAGTATGGGTGGATGCCATGGTAGAAGAGTACAACTCTATCATGACGAATGACGTCTGGGAAGTAGTACCTAGACCAAAAGATAGATCAGTTGTAGGATCACAATGGATCTACAAGATCAAGTATGATGCAAATAGCAGTACAGAGAAGTACAAGGCTAGGTTTGTGGCAAAAGGGTACGCTCAGAAAGAAGGAATAGACTATGAAGAGACCTTCGCCCCAGTTGCCCGTTACACCTCTGTCAAATCTGTTATATCCCTAATAGCTCAAATGAGATGGGAGATTCACCAAACGGATGTCAAGACAACATTCTTGAATGGGGTGATAGAAGAGGTGTATATAGAACAGCCCAAAGGCTTCGAAACTCATGAGAAGAGAAATCATGTTTGCAGATTAAAGAAAGCCCTGTATGGGCTCAAGCAGGCACCTAGAGCATGTTATAGTCAGATTGATAGTTACTTGCAGCAGTTGGGATTTGTCAAAAGTGATGTTGATCCCAATCTCTACTATTTGATGGTAGAGAATGAGCCATTCATTCTGGTATTATATGTGGATGACTTGTTTTTAACAGGGTCATCCAAGCTCATACAAGATTGCAAGAAGAATCTTGAAGCTGAATTCAACATGAAGGACATGGGGTTGATGCATTATTTTCTAGGGTTGGAAGTTTAGCAAAAGAATGGGGAGATCTTCCTTGGGAAAGGAAGATATGCTACAGAGATTCTGAAGAGATTCAGAATGCAGGATTGTTGACTCTTGGCTACTCCCATGATCACCAACTGGAAGAAAATAGATACATCAAGAGACAAGGAAGTGGATCCACCTTGTACATACATATCATTGGGTCACTCATGTATCTGGCCAACACTAGGCCAGACATTTGCTTTGCTGTCAATACTCTTAGTCAGTTCACGTTGGAACCAAAAAGGGTGCATTAGGTGGCAGCTAGGCACATTCTTAGGTATGTGCGTGGAACAAACGGATATGGGTTGAAATACTCCCGAGGGGACGACATCAGATTGAATGGGTTCACAGATGCAGATTGGGCAAGTAGTTCAATAGACCGAAAAAGTACATCAGGTACTGCTTCAGTGTTGGATCAGAGATGATATCTTGATGTAGCAGGAAGCAGAAGCCAGTAACTTTGAGCTCAGCAGAAGCAGAATATATGGCAGCCAGCATAGCTACATGCGAAGCTATATGGGTTAGAAAACTTCTTGTGAGCTTGTTTAGAAAAAGAATGGAAGCAACCAGGGTTTACTGTGATAATCAGAGTTGTATCAAACTCTCTGAGAATCCAATATTTCATGATCGGTCGAAACACATTGATATCAGATGTCACTTTATCAAAGAATGTGTTCAGCGTGGGGCAATACAGCTACAGTATGTCACCACAGGAGATCAAATAGCAAACATACTCATAAAGGCTCTAGGAAGAGCTAAGTTTATTCAGTTCAGAGAGCAGATGGCTATGGTAGAAAATCCGTTTCAGTAGCAGAAATAGCTGATTTCTCAATTACAGTGGCAAAGGGAGTTGCAGTACAGATGCAGCGTTGACAAGTGGAAGGGTCATCAGCAGTACATATGCAACATTTGAGCAGTAGTTGGTGGGCAGGATGTCAAACATCAACAAGCGCAGAGGGAAATGTTACGAAACAAGGTGATGCTTTAGTAGGCTGCATTACTAGAGTACATTCGTCGTTAAGAGGGAGTGTTAATTTCTGGTAGCATCGGATGTACTCTAAGTCTCAAATTTTGCAAGGAGGCTTAGACACATGCATTCTCCAATACCCAGAAAACATTTTGGGAAATTCCACCCGGAGACAGTTTTATTAAAATAATTAATTATTTTTAATGGGACCCGAAGTCTAATCTTAGAAAATTAAAATAATTAATGGGTATTAATCTAAACTGGGGGTGAAACTTCTAGAAGAAGGTGGATATCAAGTCAATATGATCCTAGCCACTGAATAAGATCTAATCTAGGTCGTTGATTGATCAACGAGAGGATTATAAGAGGAGGCTTGATGGGCACTTGGAGAACACACCAGAGGCAAATACTCAGTTGCCCGAGTAAGATCGATTTTTCTCATTGGTCAAATTTCGGCAAGAGAAAATCGAATCAAAGGGAGAGTTGTAGGTGGAACAAAGAGTGAGGGTAATCAGCATCAGTCAGGAGTGCAAGGGAAGGAAGACGCAAAGCAGAGGGAGGACAGCACAGAAGTTGAGACGCAAGGAGAGACAGTGCAGGGGCAGTTTGATGTTGGGACTGCGTGGGCTAGTTTTGACGATGGGATAACGTGAGAAAGTTGATGCTAGGACACAGTGAGACGCAGAGGGAAGAGGAGCACTTCTCCTGGATCAGAAACTTGTACGAAAACGTCTGTAAATTTTCTCACAAAGAATCCTATTCTATTATGTTGGTTGTAACTTGTACATGAGATTTTTGCTGAAGAATAATAAAGAAACTCTCATCGGTTGCACTGGTTTTTCCACATTTAGTTTTTTTCGGGACGATTGTATTTGTGACAGTATTTTTCTTTGCATTTACCTTTCGCAATATTTTAATTGTGAGGGTTGGAGTGGAATTTATTTCGATATTAATTGTAAGAACATTGTGAATAACTTATTTCTGAGTTAATAAGTAGAAGCAATAATAATAAATATTAATCATTGCAGTTGGATTTCTATTTAGAAATTTTCATAATTGTCACCCATTTACTTTGGGATTGTCACCATTTGCCTTGGGATTGGCTCCCAAAGCTTCTATTTAAGTGAGCAATGGGCTCTCACTGTTTATTTTCATGTTATGAGCTATTGGGCTTGAAGAAACTCTGCCATTTTGTACTTGCAATTTGTTAATATAACCAAAGACTTTTAGGTAATTTTGGTGGTGTTCTCTTGGTATTTTGAGGTGATATCCTTCCATTATTTTATTATTGTGCGTCAATTCTCTTGCATATTTGAATGTTGTTAGCTTATATTTGCCATAAATTTTGGATTGATATGTGCAAGCTATCTTGCACATCCTATATTTAAAGTAGCATTCTAGAAGTAAGCTTACCAATTTATTTTTGGAGGAATATTTGGTCTATCTCACCCATTGTGATGCTCTAATCCTTTGCAAACTAATATTCGTTTCAAGTGTGTAGGAAGAAATCTATATGAATTTGTGTGCAGGAATTTGTTTGGGCATGAAAGAAGTCTCACATAGATCATCAACTCAATCCTGGATTCAAAGTGGCTCAAGACTCATCAATTTTTGCTCTAAATCTTTCACCTAAAGAGGACCAAGAGGGGAGTTTCTCTCA